>JAODUE010012901.1:7659-26715 GCA_027564755.1 Amblyopsis hoosieri | reverse complement strand
TATATATACTGTATATGCTATTTAAGATGTCCTTGAGTGTTTAGAAAGGCGTCCAAAAAAAAAAAAGAATATGTATTAGACATATTCATAGACATAGACATAAACACCACCAAGCATGCACACACATTTTGTGTTTATGTGGATAATAACACTTACCACACCACCCTGCTTGACACAATAACCACATCGCAGCACACCTGGCTTGTCAACCTTCTTTTCCTTCAGCTCTGCCTCTTCAGCATCATTCTGCATATTATCAGCAAAATAATAACAATACAAATTAACTATAATTAGTAATAGTATTAATACTACTCCTGAGCCAAGTAATGTAGCAACAAAAAGCATTTTTGTTGTTGCTGTTGTTAAATGGTTAGGAGGCCACAACCATAACTTAATCAATCTGGTTGATTTAAATGACATACACGCCTCTAATCATTTTTGAGTATTTCTGCATAATTTACACAATATTTACAGCCTGAGTGAGTGACTTTAAACATACAGCGAAGGACAAACTGGTTTGACAACTAGTGCTTTACAGTACGTTAGATAACAATAAGCTGAAATTCAACACTACAGCATAGTAACCAATTTAGTTAAAGCATTCCCTGGACCTGGTACCTGGATGGGAGTGTTGACCACTACTCCCCCAATGATCTCAGTTTTGTATGCCTGCTGTCTCCGCCCTGCCACCTGCGTGTTGCTGATCACTGTGCTCACATCTGACTTGGGAGCCACTTGGCCTGTTTTAGGAACCTATTGGAAGGACCAGAGGAAGGATACATGTACTGCAGCAGTGGTGCTCTCACTACCCACGCTCTGGAGTAGGTTCTAATTTACATTGATTGAACTGCAGGACTCCTTTAACCAATAGATGCTGTACATTGTTTTGAATTATTTATCAGTCAATTACAACAACAACAACAACCTACAGTATTTCTGTCATTAAAAGCATACCTGCGCGGTAAGCAAACCCTTTTATAGCTACACTGATACATTTGTGGGTTAGAAACATAGTACCTATTTGGTTTTGTAACCCTGAGACCGCAAGTGTGGCTGGAACAGCAACATGTTTTTAATGAGACCTTGTTTGTGGTATGCCTGCATACAATTGGAGCAAGCTACCATCAATACTTTCCATCCGTCATCTGTCTCTCTATGTCAGTGCACTTTAGCCTAGAAGAACTACAAAATGGTCTCATTGACCAATTAAGGGTGTGTGCCCTGCATGCCACTTAAGTCTAGCATTTCTATAGTGGTCTGTAGAGAACGACTCAAAACAAGGTAAAACTCAAATGTGTATTTTGTAAGAGATTAACAAAAAAAGATAATAATAATCGCAGAAGATGAATGATGAATTGCAGATTTCACCATAGTGCATAATCTGCAGCATGCTTTAATAGAGAAACAGCAATGCTGTTTTGAATGTTGATTATGCCATCTACATTCAGTGGAGGCCTCTCACTGGTCCACAGAGCAGTGAAGGTTCCCAGCGCGTTGAAATAGGGGAAGTGAAAGAGCGCTTGCAACGTTGCTTCCTGTGTCGGCACACAGGTGATAGAAAACGCAACACGCTGTGTGAGAAACATCTGATGCCGTGTACACCAAGACGTCACCATGCACACTAAAACAAACACACACTGTGGGAATATGTGTCCAGCCCATATAACGCTAAGAGGCCACTTTCATCGCACAGTCATCACAGAACACACAGTCATCACAGAACAAGACAAATGTTCAGCACGGGCTGGTGTGAATCTGCTATATCACTCAACTCATTCATAATTTCCTGCTCTGGGTGTGAAAGATGAGGTTTGTCAGCATCTTGCGTTTGTAACGCACGGGTAGTTTTCTCGTGGTTTCTGGTTAAAAGAGCCTCACTGGCTGGCAGGTTTTACATCATTAATAAATACACACTTATTAATATAGGGTACCTTATGACTGAGGAATTGTGTTGGTCATTTGCCATGCACAACATCCGGTAACAAGTTTCACTATTATATTTGATTATGTTATATTACTCATGTCTCAAGTCATCTTCCTTCCTTCCTGTCGACAGCTTGACACTTCACCTTACTATTCAAATTACTACATTTCCAATGCAGCATATCCAGGTTCCAATGACCAGCTTTAAAGACCATGCATTGAGTCAAATTGTCTAGAAATCGCGCGCGCGTGTGTGTGTTGGTGCGTGTGCGTGCGTGTGCACGTGCATGCTCAACTCACAGTGATCTTGCTGGCTTTGTTCAGAGAAGCAACCCACTCCTTCATATCTGTGGCATCATTGGCTTGAACGAAGTATTGCCGTGAAACTGCATTGATGACTAGAGAAATGAATGACATCACTGTCAATGTAAATTGCATTGATGACTAGAGAAATGAATGACATCACTGTCAATGCAAACTGCATTGATGACTAGAGAAATGAATGACATCACTGTCAATGCAATGCTCGATGACACAAGAAAAAAACTAAAAGAAAGAAAGAAAAACACAAACTTACCGAAGCAGAACTGGGTTTTGGGCTTTTGTTTCAATGTAGCTTCACTCACCTGTCAGGAGAAGAGAGGAGAGGAGAAGAGAAGAGAAGAGAAGAGAAGAGAGGAGAAGAGAGGAGAACAGTCTGGTGTGATTCGGTGTCTATACCAAGCTATAAACTTTCTACACAAATTGTGTCTGGCTAAGATAATAACATAAAAATATAGCCCAGTGACATAACATGAAGCCTGTGGTTGTTATCTCTGTTAGCTCAGCACACTGACATCTGGACAACTTCAAAATGTCTGCCTCTACACAGCACAGCAGACATCAGATATACCCGCCCAGATAACAGCTGGATAAGTACTGTATGTGTTAATATGCATACTATCCTATCTTGTGGTTACGACAGCATTGCAAATAACTGCTCTTTAAATGAAGCGTCTTGTAGCCCAACTGGGGAAAATAAAACATGCAAAACAGAGACCATGGTTTACCTTGCTGATGTATGTCAGCTTCAGGCTGCCAACGAAGCTGGCCCCACTAGGTAAGTTCTACATACAAATACAAACACACCCAGTCACCACTGGCTCAGAGTCCAAGGTTATACGACTGTATTGATCCATTTCACCAGCCATTCCCAACCAATGTGAGCAGCTCAAAAGGGGAATAACACTGATGTAAATTGAACTAACATAATTAGTAATATGCCAAAAAAAAAAAAAAAACATAAGTAAGTTATAAATAGGTAATTCCGTCAGTCATATAGTCATATTTATTATTATTATTCAATTATCAATGATAATATCCCTATTCACCAACAGTATCAGTATTCTTTGTCTGAGAAAACATTATTGTAGTAGTAATAATCTTTAAGGTTTAATCATAATCAACATTAATCAATATAACTATTAATTAGACTCATACTGGTTTTGTTGGGTGAGGGCTACTACAGTCAGATAAGACAACAATAAACACAAGTGTTTTTCTGTGCTGTGTGTGTGTGCATTTGGCACCTGAGGGTTGTCCATATACCACAGCAAGACATTTCCCGTGGTGTCAAGAATGAAGTATCTCCTCCCGAATCGACTGCTGTTCTCCTTCTCCTCTATATCCAAGAAGCCACACACGCGGTTCAGCCTGTCCAGGTACGGCATGCTGGAGCGCTTTAGTGCATGTCACTGGGAAAGGGAAGGCCACAGACACTCTGTAGCTGTAAGGCTACTGACGCAGAGAGGAAGTAACACAGAGGCATGAGTAAAGAGAGACAGCATATCGTGTGTGCATTTCACACTCACACATGGACACCTCCGCAACAGCCATTCACACAAACACATTCAAAATGAAATACACACAAGCACATATAGTCAGCAAAAGTCAGAGAGGGAGGGAGAAAGAGGGATGAGGAGAGGGAGAGAGAGAGAGAGACAGACAAACCAACTCACATTCAGCAGTTTTCCATGTGACGTGATTGAGGCAGAAGAGCAAACCCTCGAAGCCTGAGGCTCCACCACATCCAGAAATTACAGAGTGCGCTCAAGATCTGCACGCACGCACATTTCAACTGGCACAGAGAAAGACAGAGCAGGGAGGGAGGAATGGTACGGCAGTCGTCATCGGTGGAATCAGACAGATGCGCTCACTTTGATACCGTGCATGTGAATCACAGTTTGATTTTCCACTGACAAAGTGAGATGCAGGCTGCACATGGTATGCAGATAACACGGTAAGTTACTGTATGTTTGAGTTTAAACGTAACCCACACTGTAACCCTAACGCTGTACCGCCCATTTGAGATGAGCACATTTATTTTTCTTTCCCGGCTTGTGCATTGCAAACTCTAGATACTAAAAGTGACCTCTCTGCCACATGTTGTATGGAGGGAGTCGAGACACACAGAATAGGACACAACTCAGAGATTTATAGCTACACAACTGAGAGATTTATAGCTACACGTCAAAAGTCTCAAAGTACTTTGGTCAATATGATGTGGACCACAAGTCAGTTAACTACACCCATATGCCTTAAAACATAACCACAAATATGAGAGAATTTACAATTTCAAATCAACAATAACTTGTCATTTTTTAAATCAGTCACTTTCAAAACTGTGTGTGTGTGTGTGTGTGTGTGTGTGGGCACGAGTGAGTGAGTGAGTGGGCTGTCATATTAAAATAGAGAAATCAGAAAAAGAATACAGTATATAAGCAGTCTTTCAACATTGAGTCTGTCAGAAATAGATTTAGCAATCAAATTCAGAGTGTTGGTCATAGCTGTTGAACTTGTTTATTCTGAGGATGATATAAGCTCGTACAGGCTCTCTGTCATTTGTATTGGTTGCAGTAGGTGCCATAAGGCCTCTCTCTCTATAACGCATGGGCGGGCGCGCCCGCGCGCGCACACACACACACGCACACACACACACGCGCGCGACATGCGCACAAATCATTTTGGGTATCTTAAAACATCTGGTCTAACCATAATTAGAGATTAGGCTATATAAAACAAAATGAATATTATTAATATAACGGATAATGTGTCAGTATATTAGGGCAAGTATCAGACGTTCTCCAGCACCACCAGTGGCTACTTCTTAAGAATTATTATTAATTGTGCTATTACTATACTACTAGTCTACTACTAGTCAAGTGACGCAGGTGTCACTTGATTGTGTACAGTACACGCTATGAAAAGTAATAACCACGTAAGTAAGGGGAGTGCAGAATGACCACGATAGATCTGCCACACCTACTATTGCCTTGCACACACACACACACACACACACACACACACACACAAATACACAACCTAGTATGCATACACATATTAACGCGCCCGCGCACACACACACGCACGTCAGGCTGTTACTGACTTACCCGCTGCTGAAAGTTTGTTGTGCGCCACAGGCAGCGCCCGAAGTTACGAAGATGACAGCACTAATGCGCCGACTACTTTAAGGCATGGCACATTCCGTTTTTATAAACGTTAATACACAACCGGTTGAGACACAAAGATAACATATCCTGTGCAATCTGCACGCGTGATTGTAATAGCGAATGTCCTCTTTTTTTCCGGGTTTGACTGTTCGCTATTACAATAAACCGGCCCCGGATGTGATCCGTCCTCCTCAATTCTGCATGGTTCCTCCTCTTTTTGTTCAGCTGTCAAATAAGCGGAACTCTATAGAGACCCTCTTTTAGGTTATATGTCTCGTTGACCAGTTGATTCTGGCTATTCTGAGCTGTGGCCTGTGACTGTGTGTGATTATTACAAACAAATAAAGGTCCTATAGGCCTACATACAAAAGAAGGAATAGGCTATAAGATAAGGGATTGAGTGGTTGCATAACATACTGTATATTTTTTATTTATTTAGACCCACAGTCTCACACCAACATATGTTTGCCATGCACATGTTTCAGACAAATTTCACTTATGCTTTATATCTGTCTGAATTATCTTTGTTTGTTTTCAATATGGAGGCTGTAGTCGAAGGTGTCATATAAAGTGGTCAAACGCATATAAGTCAAATTAGTCTTAACCAGGTCACATGTAAGTTGATCTGAGGTTGTAGACTACACATATTGTGTGGTAGGTCTAGCTATACAGCTATGCAATTATACAGAATACTATGTAGCTTATGTATAAAGGAGAGTGCTGATCGTGTAGGCTTGTACAAGGTCCCTCGTAAGAGGAAGTGGTTCTGCCTGGGCTGTGGCACAGTTCTGTGACTTCATATCCTGTGGCGACTGTTAATGACACTGAAGTCACACATAGGCCAACTAAAGAAAATCTTTCAATTGGGTACATAGTCAGACAGCCACAGATAAGTTATTTATGAAGATGACATGATGCAGTCACACTGATTGATTTGATAAGATAATGCTACAACTTAAGGTGCTGCAGTAGCAACGGTTAAATTGCGGTGCTGGAAATACAGATATTTTTTCCACTGGCTGTCAATTAGGGTTATAGAGTTTATGTTAGCAACTACAATCGACTACTTCACATTATTTCAAACAAACAGGAAAAAAACAACCAATAAAGGTGCAATAGTATCTTTATTCAGACAAACTGGAGGCTCGACATACTGTAAGTGCATGAGCTATAGTGCAACATTAGTAAACATTACACAAACATATAGTAGGCAAGTGCTGAATAAGTCATAACTCGTTAAGCCTAAGTAACCTTGTAGAGCACCTCGAGATCTACAGTACCAAAGCCACACTATTGTTCATTTTGATAGCAGAACTAAATGTATTTTGAATTGCAGTGCTACCAGTCTGTATAGATAAATAATAGGCTCATTGTAATGTACAATGTTCTTACAGAATTGAACAGTAACAACAATGCACCAGTATACACAAATAATCACTCAATAACTGTTCACATTCACATAACTCAAACTGTTTGACTCCCTTCAGCCCTCATTCTGACAGAAAACCAACCTATCTTTAAGCTAAAGCATGTCATTACCCACAAACTCTGATCCAGCGTCATTTTGCAGACAGACAGACAGACAGACAGACAGACAGACGGACTGACAAACAGACAGACAGACAGACAGACAGAAAGACAGACGGACTGACAAACAGACGGACTGACAAACAGACAGACAGGCAAATCGAAGGGTGATAAATGACAGTGATTGACAGTGTAACAGTTGAATGTTGGTCCAGATGAAGACAATACCCTTCACAGAACATTTAAGTGTACGGAGGAAAGCGGGGAGGGACAGACAGAGGTCAGAGGTGACTGAGGGCCACACGCAGCACCAGGGCTCCTAGCGTCAGGATGCCGCTGGAGGCCAGGGGCCCTGCAGTGTTGCGCTGCTCTCCGTGGCTGTGGCCCCTGTGGGGTCCATTACAGTCATCCCCAAAACAACACTCCATCTTGGCTCCAGAGTTTACACCATTGGCCTTGTCACAGAAGGCCTTGTAGGTGCAGGACTTCATCACTGTGTCTGGAACGCACAGACAGAATGTTACAAAAGGGGGCTTTTTTAACATTCGTGGCCTTTGGCATCTCTTCTGTGACTTTAGGAAGTCCCCACCCCTTTAAAGGCACACAGAGCTCTGTGGTTAGTTTGAACTGCTGGGTTCACATCCAGTAACCGCAAATAATGAAAGCACACAAGAGAGAGATTCTACTGGCTAGTGCCAGTAATATTGCCCAGAACCTTAAACATTTCAATAATAAATATGATGGTATTTCTTTTATAACCATCAACTGTCGGGAAGAGACAGCGCAATTGCTGATTTGCATCATTTGTTTAATCCAGCCAAGACATGTAGGTGGATGTCATAGTTATGCTGACATCTAGTGACAGCATAGAGCATATGTTAATTTAATTACAGATCCGTGTTTTGTTCTGTTCTGCTTATCAGTCTGTGTGTGTACGTATCTGTGTGTGTGCGTGTGTGTGTGTGTGTGTGTGTGTGTGTGTGTGTGTGTGTGTGTATACAGAAGTACTCACTTGGCCCTGTGATCGTGGAGCAGGCATCTGCATACTGAGGGCAGGAGGCGGAGCCTTGTCTGTTACACTCGTCGTCATTGGACGCGACACACGTGTGACATTTAAGGGTGTGACCTTCACACGCGGGACAGGAGAGAGTGCCTGATTTGAGATTAATCAGGTCGCATGTTCACAACATGGTGCAAGCTTAAACACAATTGTCTTTCAAGTGCCAAATACTTGTATCCACACCCTGTACACTTGCACATCAACAGATGCTAATAATGACCTGTTTTCAGGGCTATTATTAAACTGTAGCCCTCAGATACAATCACAGATGTTTAATGTTAAAGTAACCATGATACAAGCCATGAGTATAGGCTCCATGGCTTCCATTTTACAGCTTTCTGGAAATTTCATAAGGACATATTTATTGCAGCCGTGACTGGCTGAGATTAAGAATGAATTGCTCCAGTCTGCTCAGAGTTTGAACTGAAATATATTAGTAAAAAACCAACCAAACAAGAATCCTTCAGCATATAGCATATTGTTATAATCAATAATCTATCAGAACATTAAAAAAACATTTCTATTTAAGAATATTTTCAGATAGTATATTACAAATATTCTTGACACTCCTCATGTGCTACTGTCACTAGATTTATTTAAACTACTTGGCCAGTTGCATGTCTTTAATGGAGCTATACTCCTTATCAGTATGCTTCCTCACGCCCACAATAGAGGTTGCATATACTTACTGTTGCAGCGCAGAGATAGGACTAGTAGAAGGGCCAGGGTGGACTTCATGGCTGGCCGATGGGTCTCTGGGTTTGTGACGGAAGAGTGGATGAACTGAGAGAATGTAGACGGAGGAGACAATCGAGATGGGCATTTGATTTAGGTAGGAGGAGTTGTCTGAGGGCATTATGGTCTTATCTCTGTAATCTCTATCAATGCTGCACAGCCAGCAAGCCATGTGCTAATGGACTTCATACCAAGCTATACACCATCAGCCCAATGTTGTAAATAGAGTTCAAGATAAAGTACATTTGTTTGTCAAGAATATCGTTAGTTTCCATTTCAGAGCATTTCAGGCTACTGAGTGCAGTTGATTGTGCAATGTATTTTGCATGGCTTTATTAATCCCTGAAGTTTCTGACAAACTCAAGGTCATCGTGGTGATGGCATGTCACATGCTGAGACAAATGTAGGTTTACCGTGTGATATGAGTCAGACTGGGTGTTTGAGAATTCACTGACACTGGTAGTACAGCAACTCAAATAAAATACAGAGCCTCAGTCCTTTTAAATTAAACTGCAACACACAAATTACCTTATTAATAGAACAAATGTGTTTATTAAAATTAAAACATTTTGTAAACACAGATGTGCAAATAAAGTTACTACTGTATATGGAACTACAGTTCAATAAGGGATCACTGAAATGCAAAACAACTAAAGCAATATTTTCAGAAACAAACAAAATAAACATTTTGAGATTAGTTTTAGAATGGCAAAGGAACATTGGAATGGCAGGGTTGGCTGTGTAATTTATAAATATGGCATTCACACTAACCTCAATAAGCACATAAATACAATAATAATATCAGTTTGCTTAAATTAGCCAGTGTTGTAATTATATTTAATAATTTAGTAAGCAAGCAGCTAGCAAAAATATATTTTACTTATCCTCAGAATAATTCTTGCCTAAAATAAAAACACACCCACATTTATACAATTTCCTCACCATCTCAAAGAATAATGAATAGTCTATAGTAGAAGCAATAGCTGATAGATCAGTGGACTCAGTTTTGAAGTTAACAACCATTCCTGTGTGGACAAAAACGCAGGCAACCTGCATGATGAGGGAAATGAAGCAGTAGGTGATATATATGGTTCCGATGAATGTATAGCAGTCTCCATTCACCCAAGATCTGATCATGTTTTCCAGCATTTTATTTGTATTTACATATATAGTATGTCAACCCCACAGAACATCTGTCAAACTGACATGTCAAGACAGACCATTTCTCACACTCAATAGGTAAAGATAAAGAGTAGTTTAAATTATCACAGCTAATTTGTGCTGACAGGGTGAATCCCAACATCGGACACTGCTAACCGCTTTAAGAAAGTGCACCTGCTCTATATAATATTTGTCTTGTGAGTGGTCTAGATTTAGTCTTGTGCAGAATTTGATCTTGGTCTAATCTTCCCAGAGAATAAATAACTTAAACACAATCAAGGCCTCAGAGGTTAATTTGTTTACTTGAATTCCACTAAACCCTTCCCTCTTACCCAGCTCTAGTGCAACTTGACCTCAACCCTGAACTTAAAACATCTCAACCACACCTGAGCATCTCACTATCAGAATAAAATTATTATTTACATGTTAGAGAAAACATTGTTTTGTGGCATGGTGTGAATATATAGAATAAATACAAAACCGTTGAAAGCAAAGCAAGGGTTGTTCCGAATCCACATAAGTTAATAATTAACAGGTTGTCGTCAATAACACAGTTTTCTTAAGGATAAAGACACCCAATTGTGTTTTTAAGGATAAACAATACAAAACAACTATATACTGTATAACAAAGCTCAAGCATTAGTGTATTTAACATTCAGTTCAGATAAGAAGTAGTGCATTTGATCGGAATATAGCGGGTCATTTAAGACAGCTGTACATGAGCCAATTGAAATTGCAGGATTGGTGCAGAAGCTGAGTGCTGCTGCTGCTAATTGGCTGAGATCATGCACAGGGTTGGGCTACAAGCCAGACTAGCAGGGCAGGATCAGTACATCCATTTTCACTCAGTCTATTTTCCCCATCTTTGCAATCAGTTCATCACAAATCTTGGTGAGTTCCTCTATCTCCTGATTCTGGAAAAAAAAGAAACAGCACAAGATATGGAAATGTCTTTCAGAGAAAATTATATGTATTTTGTAATGTAATCAGTTCATAATAGAATATGAACAGGTACACATATACTTTACCTTTTGTTGCAGGGCTCCTTCCAGAGACTCATTTCTCATTTGTTCCTTCCTCAGGCTGGCTGTCAGCGCCATGTTCTCTGAGCTGGCCTTGCCTCGCACCTGGGCTATCTCCCCGTTAGCTCTGAAATACAATGGGCGATGAACAACAGAAAGAAAAGCAAACTCTTCAATCTACACATCAAAGCTAGTTAAAAAACATATACTTAGATTTTCCTTAAGAACCTACATGTCTAATTTCTCTTCAGCGTGGAGTTTAAGTGTTTGGTATCTCTGCTCCTCCTGTTTGACTCTGGACAGGTACTCCTGAGCACATTTCTTTAGCACCTCCTCATTCTAGGAGGGCAAAAGAACAAGCACAATGTTGAACATATACACCCATACAAGAAAGGCTATGGCAAACTACATTGTCCTTATTCTTTTCACCAACCAATATTCCTTTTGGGCTCTACGTAACAGCATTTGCTACTACCAAGGGGTTTGTATAAAAAGCAATTGAGAAAAATATGACTCATTAACGATCAGTGACCTTTTTGTCAAATGCTTTCTGCTTCTACTTCCAGCATTTCCAATGATCCCGATCTTATGTAACACCTTATCCTCTTATGGGAATATCTCTGCTGAGAGACTTAATAGTACCAAACACCAATGCAACTTCTAGCCCCTTACCTTCTTAAAGCCCTCTAGTGTGCTCTTCATGTTTTCATAACGACGAAACATGTCTGAGAGAGAGCGCTCCACAGAGTTCAGGTCAGCAAGAGCAGCATCCTTCTCAATTGTCAATGCCTGCAAAGACTTCTGGGAACTCATGACATTGCGCTGCTCATCCTCTGAGGGGAATGTAAAAGAATTATTCAGATATGTTTGTAAAATGTGTAGATGTTCATCAGGTGACAATGTTGTATGCATATATTCGACTAAGAAACATAAATCAAAATAATCAATTAAACAAACAATGAAAAAGCTTCAATTGATATTCCACACACACACACACACACACACACACACACACACACACACACACACACACACACACACACACAATTACTACTAATAATGATGACATGCTATATACAGTATAGTACGAATTCTGCGTTGTAATCATTCAGGTGGATGTATTCAGAAGCCTGACCCACTGGGATGATAGATGACATAAGTATTTGAGTGGGGGAAGTTAACTGCATTAAACACAGAATATTAGATAGTGCAACATCTCACCAATCATCTGGGCAATAGTCTTCTCATATTCCGCCACAATCTTTCTGTAAGGAGGGAAATATGGACATTATGATTATCAAATGGATGATGCTTAGCTAACAGTTGGACAACTTTTCCTTTACCTCATCTCCATAACTTCCTGTCTGCTGTCTTCATACTTCCTCTTCCAGTCACTAGCTTCTGCCTCCTTAGTGATAATCTGGGAAAACAAGGCATCTGCGATGAGCAGAACACTTCTTACTACTTAGCTACTGTACACAAATAGCATCACATGCATTCTCCAAATGACACATGCACCAGAGCAGTAACACCCTTCTTTAAGATAGGGGGTGTAACAGACCTCTTCCCTAATGAGGGTGAGCACTGCCTGCTTTTCTGTCTCACTGATGCAGATGGAGTCAAGAACCTGACTTCCTGTTTTCTGCAGATCACTTCCTCTCAACGTGCTGTTCTTCAGCTGACAGGGATCCTCATACTGTCAAATGTGGAAGAAATAATGAGACGTGTGGTGCTTATTTTGATATAGAGGCACAGTACGGTACGCATGCATAGTCAGTGTAATAAAATACAACAATTCTTTATTGGTGATTGATTTCCTTATGGTGACCTGTGTTCATTGGTTGCTTCAGCATCTGTATACAATCTAAACAAATGAGTCAGGGCATTTCTATTATATTATGTCAGTGTAGTGGTATCATGTGCAACATCTGTGCTTGGGTGGCCCAGCAACTAGAACCTGCCTCTGGCCCAGTGCTGTGGTTCTCCATATGTTCACAAGGAAAAACACTGCATGCTAGGCTAATACTGTACTCTTGCCAGTGCACTAGCATTCAAAGTTGAGTTGGTGTCCTCGTGTGTCTGTTGAAACTAAGCAGTAGCTAAGTAGACTTAGGTTTTTCATTCACACTCTCTCCCATATTCCACTTGTATCCCCTTCCTTTGAAGTTCCATTTCATCATCTCGTAGTGTTCTCTCTGTTGTCCCTCCTTGTCATCTGTCACCTATTATCATTCTTGTCCTTTTGTTCATTGTTATTATTCTCAAACCTCTCATTTACTCTTCTATCCCCCTCCTCCCAAACCATATCACTCTCCTATCGCCCTTCCCTGGATTATCACAGTCACATTATAATCTCTGGAGTGATAATCCAAATCCTGCTGTCACCTAGAGAATGAGACAGCATACAGAAAGGACCAATATCTTTTGACCTGTTTTTATTGACACTAAAATGTCGTCTATTATGTTTTACCACACACATGTAAACGATTCACTAATAAACTCATTATATATTGGTATTACTACATTATTTACATACAATTACTGCCTGTCAATCTCTACCACAAATAAAACACAATGTGATAATAGAATATTTACAGTGAGAAATTAAGAATATTAGAGTTCACAACGTCAAATGTCCTGCTCCTACAGTATATACAGTTTTAACAGTACTTCAGCACCACCTAGTGGCTATTAGAGGGACCATTTACACTGTGGATGTGAATACTCTGACATTGACGTTTTGGAAAAGGACACTCTGACTGCATATGAAGTAAATACAGAATACTGAATAATTTATTTATCACTGTGTTGGTACTGTATATAGTTGCAACATTCAATGGCACCACTAGCTGAATTGTGACTGAAATACTCACCACTGAGCAACAGTCTTCCTCCTCAGGTCTGGATGTCACATTACAATCTGGGCCTGGGAGAAACCAGCACATCTTAAAACGTTACTTAAGCTTGTCGTACTGTGATCATCCTTCAATTCAATGTATTTGATACATGGTTATGAGTGGATAAGACCAGCAGGTGGCAGCACAGTATGGATATTGTCAATATGCAATATACACTAATGTGTCAATATGCAACCCTGCATGTGCATTTGGTCACTGTACTGAGATGTCAGTAAAGGAGGCTGTGCCACATGTAGCCTGAAGGCCTCCATCATCATGTTCTCTCTCTCTCTCTCTCTCTCTCTCTCTCTCTCTCTCTCTCTCTCTCTCTCTCTCTCTCTCTCTCTCTCTCTCACACACACACACACATACATTCACTTTTCATGGGAGTATTTCTGACGTAGAATTATTAACTGAAGATTTATTTGTGTGTTTGTGTGTGTTGAGCATTCCATTGGTAAAACAAAGACAACCTTCTCTCTCTGCATCCAACAGTGACTAACCTATGGTTGAGTGTTTGCCCAGAGAGAACAGTAAGCATGGTAACACAATCAGCTCTGTGGTCACAGTAGTCCTCAGGCCCACATCTCTGCTTGATCAAAGGCTGAACAAGCAGTAGAGCACCTGTAGTCATGCATGAAGCGCACACTAGACACAACCAGCCCTGGTACTCACTATTCAGGTTCTGGCTTTTATCTGGTTTGACGCTGATAGCCAGCTTCTCCTCATCGGTAGCATGGCCCCCTTGATCTCCACAGGGCTCGCCCTTCAGAAGCAAACGCACACACTCATAGTTTTATATCTATTTTACACCAGCTGGCTGCCGGTGGAGTAAGGTTCATTTACAGAGCTGAGCATAAAACAGCATAAGTAACTACCTGAAGAAGTGTGATGCAATACTTAGTTAAACTAAACTATATACATGGAGCTGGTATTATCATTTGGAACAACAGATACCTTTCCATTGCTGTCGTGCTGCAGCGCTGGGGTCTGCTTTAGTTTACAGGAGTTCCTGGTTAGAAGAAACAACAGGGCAACATTATTGTTATTATGCAGCGTTCGTGTATATGCGGGCATGTACTGCACAGTGGATGTGTGCAAGCTGTGTGCGTATCACGGTGGGAAAGCCTGGCCGAGCAGCTCAAACCTCCCAGCTGCCTCCTGCCCTAGCCTGTATGAGCGCAAAGGACGTTACGCAGGTGAATGGAGCAGGCTGCTGCTCAAGCTCAGATCACAGCCAGAACACAAGCTCACACACTCAGTACTTACAACAGAGCACAGAGGAAATGGACTTGCTCTGCAGTCCTGGGGCCACAGGGAGGTGCGATTAAGATTAAGGGCAGACATAGGGGAGGTTAAACATAGGATGGAGGGCCAAGGCTATGAAATGTACTACTACCAATACAGTCATTTTTACTGGTCTGTCTGTGTTTTGTACACCTAAGAAGTTCTGTACTGCAAGCAGACATTACAGTACAACTACAACATATACGTAAACATCAAGTTCTAAATAGTTACAAAGCAGTCAGAATAACTCAACTATAATAACTGGTTAGGCATGAATGGATTTATTCAGTATGGTGTGTTCAGTTCTTTTGATGTGACTATGTTGATATGCAGCCTATTGCTTCCTAAAAGGACAATACCCAATTAAATGTTGAACTACATTAGACAGGCTTGCAGGCAACTGGACAAAATGGTTATCCTGCAGGCAAGGAGAACTGTTATTAACTGTATGTTAGTGTGACAAATGAGCACAGCAGGAAGTTACAATAATCACCAATATGCCATTGTCCTTAATGTGCTACTACTCACGTAACAACTGAGCAGTCTGTATTCCCCTCCATGTTACATGGCAGGGAGGGCTGCATGTTGCCATTGAGCAAGTCGGCGTTCACACAAAGGTCATGTCTGTGGTTCAGGTTGGAGTCAGAGGTCACTGGAGCCTCGTCGTCCACTTCTAAAGGGTCTGGTCTGCTCAGGGGGCAGTGGATGGACAGAGACGGGGGTCTGAGATGCAGGGGCAGGGGGGTGGAGGCTGGCAGTCCCTCTCCAGGACTGGGTTTGTTGCTCAGGGTCACATTGAGGTTCTTGTCCAAAGCAAAGCAGCTACTGTTGAGGGAAGGGCTAGTGAGGTTGTTTATGGTATCAACCTCTTGGGACAAGACAGGACAGACATCCTCATTGGAGTTCTTGTCCTGGAATGGACGTGACAACAACGGTCCATTACTTCTGGCAAGAGCTACGAAATGAGAGAAAAAAAAAGATTAAAAAACACATAAGACATAATATACTTATGACAGATGATGGTTTTAACAGTTGCTCAGGCGATTCACCTTGATGGATTGGCCCTTCCCTTCTGTTACAGCTATTAGAATGGTTTCTGGCTTCTGTTCAGAGCCCTTATAGTTGCTCACATCCTGTGTCCTTCCTTACACATTGTGTTAGCAGCTAGCTAACTAGCCAACCCAGCAGTAAGCTGCTCTCTGTTGAGTCACACAGCTACTGGTACACAAGACTCTCTGCTGCTGAGAAATACTCCCACACAACCACAAAACCCCAAATTATTCTCATCTAATTTTTGTTGTTAATAACTTTTCTTTCTTTCTTTCTTTCTTCCTTCCTTCCTTCCTTCCTTTCACATACAATCTGAAGTCATTATGGTTTCACCCCGGATGAGCAAGTAGCTGACAGTTTATGATAGAGGGTTTTATTGCATAGTTAAATTCATGCAAGCTTTTGTTAATTTGAATCATAACACACACACACACACACACACGCACACACACACATGCACACACACACACACACACACACACACACACACACACACACATGTTGTAATGTGAGCACTGACCAGTAAGATGTGGGTTAGGCACTCTTCTGGGAATTCATTCTTCCCCAGTGGCAGGTCGCCCATGAACTTCATCACATCTGGACAAGAGGGGGAAGGGCATTATGGGATGCATATAGAGCAGCGATGGAGAAGTACACAGTCATTACCCAGCAACGAACCACTTACTGGCAAAACACTGAACGGCCAAAAAGTTCATTTCTTGGTCGCTGTAAAGGATGAGGGATTCCTGTATTGGCACCTGGTGGAAAACAGGAATTATATGTTGCATGTTAAAGGTGCTCTGTAGCAGGGGTAACTATGTTTGGCCCCAGGCAATTTATTTCTAGTCTATTAGATGGCGGGCCACAACATAAATCAAGTCAAGTATATTTATTTATAGAGCACATTTACAAACAACCAAAGGTGACCAAAGTGCTGGACAGAGCAAGGCAAGAAAATACAATAGAATACAACATACAACAACAATTTAAACATAAAAGCAAACAAGCACGTGTCTCAAGACCTAGTTGAATGCCAATGAGTATAAATGAGTTTTAAGACGAGACTTAAACGTATCAATGGTAATAGATGATCTAATAGCAAGGGGAAGATTAATCCACAGTCTCGGGGCAATAACCGAGAAGGCACGATCACCCTTAGGTTATCAAACGACACATAATACCTTTCCCGGGCCCGTGCATCATCATCAACATAATCAAAGGACATTTTAAAAGCACAGATTATATACAAATAAAAAAGACGTATTGTGGCCTATTTGAGTCATGTAGTCCTAATGATCTTACCGAACTGTGTTTCATTTCCACCTTTCCTTTCTAGTGATGTGATTTTAAACAATAAATATCTACATTTATTTCACGAAGGGCTGCTATATTGTTTAATATAGTTATTCACGTCTAGAGCTTTAAACAGACAAGCCAGACATAATTCTGTCCTAGCCCGACCCGAAATCGCAACTTCATAGCTTTTTGAAGCCCGAACCGGCGATGCGTTCAGAATTGGTTAACATAGCGAACATATTTGACCAGTTTGTCATTTGCGTTGTGCTTTTTTTTTAACAGCCATACAGTCCGACATAAAACCTTTCCCGGGCCCGTGTATCATCACCACCTAATATAGTGCTGACTCATGTAGTGCTCAACTTAATTTTGTAATGAAATTAATGAATATATATATATATATATATATATTGAACAGTTGGCTGGATAGTGATTAAAAGAAATTAGAAATGTTTCAGTTAAATGTTTAATGTGAGAACAACATGCTAGTGAAACGATAAGCAAAGCACAGAGACACAGCTGCCAAAAACTCCTCTAGCATAAATCTTATATTGTTGCCGGATAAGTCATTCTAATTAAACACATCCCAAACCCGGCGTGCCTGGTGAAATATTTGAGAAATAAAGGTTGACCTGACCCTGCAGATATCTTAATCTCTATGTGTGTCATATTGCATTTGCTATGTTCTGAGATGTTGATGCGTTTAGTGTGACATCTTGTCGGAGAAGGTCACATAGAGCCACTTCATCAAAGCGTGCTGGTTGGTTTTAGGTGTGTGTGCTCTGTGACATACCCCAGAATGCTGGACCATATCTGTGAAGTCTCGTTCACTATTCGGCAGGCCTGTAGACTCCACCCTTGGGCAGAAGGCAACAAGAAGATCAATCACAACAACCTACCTTGTTCTCATAGACACGTTGCTGGTCGCATTTCATTTTCTCTGCCGTACCAGGAGTTCTAGAACATTTCAGCTCGCTACCCCCAAATGACAAGAGACTCCCTGCTATTCCCAGAGGTGGTAGAAGCATAACAACCATAATATTATTTGATATTGTTTTAATATAGGCTTATAGCAGAATACATCAAAGTAATGTATAAACTGTACTACTACTAAGAATTATGGAGAAAATATGCAATTTCTAATAATTTTAACATTATTGTTATTTCATTTCTGAAAATCATCTCTTGAGCCCCACTTTGAGAACCACTGCTAGTCTACTATTCTAGTAGTCCACTAGACCAGTGATTCTCAAAGTAGTTATACATTTTTTTTTTAAAGTGAAAAGTGCATATCTGTCTAAGGAGACTATTTGCGCCAAAAAAACAAACATATTGTGTCCATTACCCCCACTCACTTTAGCGTTTAGCCAAAAAACCTCTAATTTGATTGTGACACATCACGTCAATGTCATGAATCAATCACTTCAAGCAGGTCACAATGAACCTGCTGCGCTATCTTGATATATTAACTATTAGTGAAGTGAACCCCTCCACTAGACCATTAGACCAAAAGATAACAAGTCCACTAGTCCACTAGACCACTAGTGACTAGTCCACTAATCCACTAGACAACAAGACCACTAGTGACTAGACAACTAGTCCACTAGACC
>JAODUE010012891.1:0-26719 GCA_027564755.1 Amblyopsis hoosieri | reverse complement strand
CAATAACCCCTTGGGTGGTTCAAGCACCGCTAGCCGATGCCATAGGGAAGATGCAACCACATTGTTAATAATTAGTGTATGCCCCCTATATGACATACGTGGCACAAGCCACTTCCATCTCCTTAATCTCCCTTGTACCATTTCCTCAACCCCTTCCCAGTTCTTTTGAGTTACTGCGTCTTCCCCCAAAAACTACTTAAAACCATTCTTTATCCAATTTAGTCCTCCTGGCAAAGCCGGAGCTACCCCACCCCAGTCTCCAACCAACAACCCACAACTCTTGCCCCAATTTATCTTTGCAGAGGACAACAAATTAAACTTCTGGAGAATTCTATCTAGTTTCTTAATGTCTGTATTCCCATTTACCGCAACAGTCACATCATCAGCATATGCTGAGAGGTGAAAAGGAATACTTGCTTCTGCTAACTTTAAACCCTCAAGCTCAGCTCTGATTAGAGAGAGAGAGAGAGAGAGAGAGAGAGAGAGAGAGAGAGAGAGAGAGAGAGAGAGACCCTCTTCTTCGAGGAAGGTCATGTAGACAGTGCATACTGGAGCGGCAGGAAGATAAATAGCTGTAGTCACCATATCTGACAGCCTGTTGACAGATAGAGGCCGGATGTAAGACTGTCTGCCTTACATTAATCAGCACCACGTCACATAAGTGACTCATGCTGAACGTCTGATACATTCCTGTGTGAATGTCAGGAAAGGGGTTGTAGATTATCATTGGCTGTTAGCATTGTCACTCACAAGACTATACATAATTCCTACATTAAAGGCAGGGTTAGTCATTTTCGAGAACGCTTGCTAACAATATCCCTCTGCACGTGCGCTTCCCTCCGCGGTGCCGCTCTACACATCGAAACGCATTAAGCAAAGCTAAATGCTTAACATACCTACAACCAGCCAGCTCAATTATTGTATTATGTAATTCATGGGTTTTCATACAGTGTTTTCATACAGGTTTTCATACAGTGATCTCTAGGTAGTTTTAAAAAGCACTAAAAATATCCTGAGCTTCTTCAATGAAACTATGATGGAAATGTCAACCCATTACATCGGAATCCTGTAATAAATGTAAAAATCCTAATGCTGTAAAAAACTACACCATTTACTTCGTTAAATTATATATACCGTGCCAACCATCAACATTTTGAAGTCATAAAAACGAGAAAGAACTAGACCTTGTTATAAGCAACCTACAAGTCAATGATCTGTTGTTTTCCACTTGACAAAGTACATTTATGAAACAGGGTTTATAAATTGCTTCTAAATATTGTCTACAAGAGAAGCCAAATGTTTAGAGTAAGACACAAATGCCCATCTACTGCATCTGTTCACACAGTGTAGACTGTTAAGGTCAATTCTCTGCTGCTTATCTGAATTTCAAACAACCAGAGGAAACATTTCCCGAAACAGGAGAGGAACTTTAATTGGCCTTGGAATTGTATCACTGCTGATGAGTCACAATCTCCATTTTTTTTCTCTCTCTCTCTCTCTCTCCCCATCTCTCTCTCTCTCTCTCTCTCTCTCGCTCTCTCTCTCTCTCTCTCTCTCTCGCTCTCTCGCTCTCTCTTTTTCTCTAATAATGTACACACAGTTAATGATGTAATGCAGCAACAACACATTTTATATATTTCCTTCTTCGTGATGATGCAATCCCATTCCAACTTTAGAGCACTTCTCTTCAAATTAGTTTAACTAGGCAAGAATAGAATTGGTAAGAACGTGTCATTGTCTCCCACAAAGCTTAGACTTGACCTATAGCAGCTATGCTTTTGTGTGCTGTCTGTGTGCTTTAGTTAAAGCTATATTGCTTTGCTCATTCACACCATCCATCACTTTCTGCCAAGCTGTCAATCTCTGCAACAGAAACAATCATCCTCTCATACAAAAGCTGCTCCGTTGTTTGAAATGCTGGGCAGCTTTTTAGAAGCAAAGAAACATTGGGGGTTCTTTGGGTGTTATTGCTTACACTGCCAGACCCATTTAGTTGTCATGTTTGTTTAACCGTATCTATGTGTAGTGTATTCGTGCTAGTCAAGTTGTGATATGGATGTTTCCCAGCACCATCTGTGCAATAGTTGTCTTTCTGTGAACTCTTCTCTTCTCCCCTACTGGATGTGAGCTGAACTACACACATATTCCCCGATTGCTTTGAATATGTCATTTATCATGTAAAGATTCCATATAATATTAAGATATAAGTAATAAACTGAAGCAAGCAATAGTGTGTGAAAATACTGTGAAAAATATGTAAATGATGCATTAATAATGCTAGTCATTTAGTAAGTAGTTAGTAGTGTTAGTGTATAATACTACTACTTGATCGATATTAGTGTGGCATACAGTAGTATTATAAGAAACAGTGGAATATGAGTGTGCATACTGACATTAATAGAATATGTGTCTATAGGTTGTTGTTGTTGTTTGTGACTCCTGTGTGTGTGTGTGTGTGTGTGTCCCAGGTCCCCCACTGGTGCGCGCTCCAGAAGAGCAGCTGTCTTCAGCCGCCATCTTTGACCATGTTGACCGCATGTCCCGCGGTGGCGAGGCCAGCAGGAGACTGCCCAGCAAGATCCAGCTCATCGCCATGCAGCCCATGCCGTTGCCGCCGCTACACAGCCACGCCGTGAACGGCACAGGGCCAGACAACAACCACGTCAACAAAGAGGTTGTCTCCCTCATTCTGTCCACAGTATGTCATGGCACTCGTCAAAAGCAGATGCAGTTCTTCATATTAGCTGCACAAATCACACACGCTAAACAGCTGCATAAACGCTAGACAATGGAACACATGCTGATAGAGATGCCAAACTATCATTACTTAATGGATATCTCTCTGGGTTGTGTCCCAGACTGTACTTCGAGAATCTAGGATTTGAGTAAATTCCAGAAAAACATGACTAGCTAGCTAACATGACAGCTAACTACCTTCATTTACCGTAACTACAGCTAGCTACATGAATGATAACTACCCATTACAAAACTACAATATAATTGTGCATACTTAATATTACATAATAACTGGCTATGTATGATGTAGGATTTTGAACTAGTATTTCATATACATAATACTGAATACAGAATTATATATCTGAGTTGAAGACTACTCTTCGGGAGTCGTCTTAATTAATATTTCGGTTGCCACGATTGTGCTTGTTCCACGCATGAGCACATGCTTGTCTTTAATCCAGTATGGTATGTGTCTACCATGTTGATATGCAAACAGTAACAGTTTACCAGGTTTCGGCTGCTGGAAAAAATACATATTTCAAATGTTATTAGGTTTTTGTATGTTTTATATTGATATCACTCTGCAAGAAAGCATGATAGCCTTTATCTAGATTCTGATTGGTGGAAACGCTAGCGATTTCAATGACCTCTTGCTGCCGATTCAAAATTTGAATTGCAATAAAAAGTTGATCGCGTCTGGTTTCGGTTGCTATGAGCAGTCGGCCCAGCGGCTACACCAAAGAATCAACAAGCAAACTGGCGATTTCTGTTGAGAAGCAGTCGCTCCCACACGCACGAGCGAATATCGTCATGGTCATAGTGTAGTTCCACCTTAACAAACCAGTTGTAGTTCACAACACTCAGGTCAGTGCTATTGAGTCTCACTAGAGCTGTGCCTTCCGCAGCAGATCCAGGTTGCGCTAAGGCACAAGTCTGAGATCGAACACCACCGCAACAAGATCCGTCTGCGTGCCAAGAGGAAGGGGCACTACGACTTCCCTGCCATGGACGACCAGAACGGCTTGGCGGACACCAAGGACCAGGATCACATCTATCAGAAGGCTCGCCAACAGATTGATAAGATCCTGGACCCAGACACACATTTGCCCTCCCTCTTTATGGAGACCAACAAAAGGTATGACAATGCACTGTTTGGTGTCATTAAACAGATGCAGTCTTCTAAAGTCATTGTTAGTAGACAGTGGTATAGTAAGTGCAATTATTTAGCTGCAGTAAGTGTTACTGTGTAATACCTATGATGTTGCACTTAGCACCTAGCCTCCTGATCTCACGAGCTTCAGTTTAATTTCGCCGTGAGAAACAGTCTGGAAAGCCTCGGAATCATTTTGAATGTGCCCGACTAGCAACCAATCAGCGTCGTGTTTATAGATATACGGGTGTGGTTTAGGTGTGCTGACCATGGTGCCGACAGCGAAAAAGACCAGATGGTTCATCCAATCAAATTTTGAAAGTACAGCCATTCACAAACAACTTCAATGTACAGCTCCCCAGATGGACTTGTGACAACAATTCCTCTGGCATGTCAGGTTACTAAGCACCAGCATCTCACCAGCACAAAACAAATGCTCTGCAGGCCACAGTGTGTGTGTGTGTGTGTGTGTGTGTGTGTGTGTGTGTGTGTGTGTGCGTGCGTGTGTGCTTGTGTGCGTGCGTGCATGTGTGTGTGCGTGCGTGCGTGTGTAAAAACAAAGAATAGAGAATCTGACATTACAATAGACACAGAGAAGGTGTGATGTCATTCCCTGCTCAGGGTGCAATTATTATATCTTTAAATAGAAAATAGGTGTGTGGCTATATTTAATGTTTGTAATATCATAAATAAGGAGCAGATAGATGTTACAGTCAGTACAGTGCTACAGCAGGTAGGTGGTACAGTGAGCAGAAGTATTGCTGCAGGAGCAACATCACCTCCTCTTCCAATGATAATGATGATAAAGTAGCTTGACATGAACAGCAGTAGCATGATGTTTGGCACACACGATCTGCGTCTCAGTGGGCGAGGGAGGCGCTCCCCAAGGGAGAGGAAGGGAGAGCAGCTCAACGGCATGATGGGAGCAGACAAAGACCACCTCATCACCAAGGAGACGGACGCAGCCTACAGGAAGTGTCCAGGGGTCAATAACGTGGCCTACGTGGTAGGTGGCGCCGCACACACTACTGTAGGGCTAGCTACAGTATTGGCAAGGACCTCACCATTCCATACATGTCACCGTACCACCGTATAGCCACACATTGCAGTACGGTACATATTGCGATGCATTCCGATAGATACATAATGCAGTGAATTGCAATACTCAATTTACTGAATAATTATAAACGGAGCTATAAAATTCAAATTAAAACGTTAATTACGATAACGATAACGATCAAGTTATATATCTATTCCTTGTCCTGTTCTGTATATATATTTTTGTGTTTAATTATTACTTATTTATTATTATCATTTGCATTTTTTATATTGATTTATATAAAAAAAGGAGATTCTAGGGGCTTGAATATCAATACGGTATCGTGAAGAGAAATATGTCAGCACTGTGTTTGCCCAGCCCTGCTACCAATACATGTTCTGACGTTATGTCTGCCATGTTGTGCGTTGCAGTGCGACCCGGACCAAGGCTCAGGGTCTCCGTCGCCGTCCAACGACGTTTTCCTCGGCCCCGCCTGCTCCCCTCCGGGCCACGGCCCTCCCCCGCCCCCTTACATGCCCCCGCAACCTTCCATCGAGGAAGCGCGGCAGCAGATGCACTCACTGCTGGACGACGCCTTTGCCCTGGTGTCGCCCACGTCGCCAGGCAACGCGGCAGGCATCACCCTGCCCGGGGTCAACGCCAACCCTCCAGCCTCCAGCCCCCCCTCCCGCGTCCCCAGGCCCTGGGCGACCTCCTACCCAGCTCTCAGTCCTTACCCTGGGGTACGTAGCCCTGCCTTTGTCCCTGACGGTTTGCTGTAACTTGGTTGATGTAGCCAATCAGACTGCTTTGCTGATTGGCTGGCCGGGTTTTTATTTACAGCTGAGCTTTTACTGACTGGGTTATAAAGATGAGGCATCACATGACTATGAATTGGGACCATTAACTAGGGATGGCACCGATACGATACTGAGATTGGAAATTGGTCCGATACTGACCTAATAGCTGGATCAGTATCAGTGACATTTGGACAGCTGTAACTGAACAATGGGACACTCATAGGTCTACTCTCAAGCATCAGCCATGTCTAACCTACCCAGGCCACACTATCAGCAGCAGGTTTATAAAATGCATCTAAATCCTAAAATAAAGATTAACTGTCATTTACTTTGCAACTTAACTTAAAACTTAATTTAACACTGGTATCGGATCGGTACTCTGTATCTCGGCCGATACCCAAAGTGCCGGTATCTGTATCAGTATCGGGACTGAAAAAACTGGATTGTGCCATCCCTGCCATTAACCACTATCAAGTTCTTACTGGCTCAGTGAGTTATCAGTCTCTCCACCCAGGGAGAGGACTAGGTATCCCCTCCACCAGTACCGTCTATCTTGTGCCTTTCTCCAGCCATTCTCTGTACTCTCCCACTGTCGGCTCAGGTTAATAAATTGGGTCCTCCTAGGAAGCTAATCTTAAGGATTGCTCCACCTGTCATCTGCTGTCCTACACTAATGTATGGTGTGAGCTGGACCCGTACTGCTGCCTCTCTATGTAGGCAGGCACACTTTAACGAAGGTGTTGGTGTGGCAGTCCTCCTCTACAGCGTGTAGCAAGCTGCTAAATAGCCTGTAGCGTTCTTGGCCTTGACATTTATGCACTTGGTTGGGCTTCATTTCATTAGAAACTTAGGCAATGCGCTTAATAATTGCAAAGAAGCAAATTACATTAAGTAAGGCCCCACTTCCTCTTAACTTAGCAGAAGCACTTTGAATTGTTGGACATAAAAGATAAAACACCATTAGCCGTGTATGTTGCGGCTAATGGTAAATCATAATGAATATGTGATTTCAATCAATCTACTTATATTTGATATGAGCAGTCAATATATTCTATTTAATTAGCATTAGCGACAGACATTAAGTAAATGCTATTTTAGAGGTACATTTTTCACTCTGTCAGAAATTGAGTGGTTAGAGGCTCCCACTTCAAACACAAACAAACACAGAGACTAAGTACGTTTTGTCCAATATTTAATAAGTACATTGGAGCAGGCAGAATTAGAGATAGGGTCAGGCAGGTGAATAGTACCAGGAATCTCTGGTCAAAGGTATACATTCACAGGCAGGCCAGAGGTCAGGACAGGCGGAACAATCGGTAAACAGGGTATAGTAAGCAATTTACTTACTGACGATACCTTTAAACTATGGTCAAAGGCAGGTGACGAGGAGTAACTGAACAACAGACAAGACAAATGTGTGGGTGTTTACACCCCCCACATGATTGACATATTCCAGTCTCTCCGGTGTAGTTCTGTTGAACCTGTTAGGGCGGGACTTCTTTATGATTGGTTCTTTTGACTACACCGTACATTTCCCAGCCTAGCTCTGCACAACCTGGTAAAGAGAAAAGACAGATTTATTAAAGTAAGCATAATTTGGAATGACATTTTTAAATCATACTTTTTTTGAATTACTAATAATTATTTGTTCTTCTTCTAGGTTGTGACACTTTTGGTACAGTTCTAACCATTGTGTGTGTGTATCTGTTCCCTCCAGAGGTACTGTGAGCTGGGAATACCTCCTCCTTCTGTCCAAGACCTGCTACAGAGGTAAGTAGGGCAGCCAATGGAATAGGCTCATTCCTGTTCACTTGAATAAATACAATGCCCCATGTTCTCATCCACCATGGTGGTGTGATGGTTTCCTTCACCAGTGGGAACATTTTCAATCCTGAAGCATTCCTTGAATTGTTTTAATAATTTGGATCTGGTCTAAGCAGATGTTTCTTTAATGACCCCATAACAGACTGTTATGAGCATCAACTGCTTTAACGCTGCCTCTTTTTTCACACACAAACACACACATTACCTACTGGGTATAAATTGCTTAAAAGCTTGTTAAAAGCGTGTTGGGTGTGATAACAGCCAATAGGATTGCAGCTCACCACTTACAGTAAGAATCCTTCCTAGGCCTTACAGCTAGGCAGCCATCTTGACAATGCCTCCGGATAGTTATTAAAGAGACCCTATCTAATCGAAATGAATGTGGAGAGATCCATTATTATCCACCATTATTTCACTTTCAATTATCATCAAGACATAAAAATTACAAGTAAAATCCGATAAGAACTCCTTAAAAAGATTGGTGACTGCCCCGGAGTTTATACTTCTACTACGTATGTACAACTGTGGGCTTGTGTCAGTGCAACCACACCATTGGCTAAGAAGGTTAAAGGTTCGACCATCATAAAACAGACTGGTGTCATTAACACACAGTAGGTGCAGCACAGTTCACTGTCTGACTGGTGGGTGATGGGTGTCCCAGGCAGGGTCTTGGCTCCAGCTGTCTGCCTTCAGGAGAGTCAGCGGGACCGGAGTACCATCAGCCAGACAGCCTGTACTCCAGCAGGGGGCTCTACGCCGAAGAGCTGCCCTCGTCCGCCAGGCCACGGCCAGTAGGGGGCACTGCGGGTAGACGAGAACAGCACACACAGTCACCTTTCTGTCCACTCTGCTCCTTTTTAAGGAGGAGACACAGAGGAGTCTGGCATGCCTTCACTCGGGCCACTCACCTCCAGCTCATAAAGCAGCCAGCAGTCTGTGTGCTGCTGAGTTAAGGAAGGATGGAAGGAGGGAAGGAGGGAAGGAATGAATGAAGGGAGGAAGGAGGGAAGGAAGGAAGGAAGGAGGCGGTGCTGCTTCGTTCCGCACACTTACACTAATAGGAATGGAGTGTGGCGTCTGCCATCTGGAGTGGAGAGAGAGAGAGAGAGAGAGAGAGAGAAGGGGGCGGGGGGGAGAGGGGGACGAAGAGAGAGGGGGGGGGGGGGAGAGAGAGATTCAGATTCAGACTCCAGGAATTGCGTCAAGGCATATTAGAGAATTCAATGTGCAGGTAAGGTCTAATGTAGCACGTGTGTGCGTGCGTGCGTGTATAGGTGCCCATCTCCACCATCTAACACAGCTGGGCTTGTCCAGCCATGTTAACGGTTACCCAGCAGGGGGCAGGGTTGCCCCAGGCCATAACGGTTACAATCACTACGACGAAGATAACTTCTCCAGACCAGACGTGGTAAGTCCATCTCTTCAGAGGTAGGGAACCAGGCCCAGAAAGCACAAAACCACAAAACCAGCTGGTGTTATGTATTACTTTTCTCCTACTATACAGTAGCTGTAGGGGTGACTTGAAGGTAAAGTCAGCTATTAACAGGTAATTTTGTAAGATAATACACATTTGGTCATATTCACCAAATATCTCCTCACATTTCAATAGCTTAACGTTCTTTGCGCATGTTGAAAAACTAACGTAATACTTCTACACAGCCCTGGCTCTGAGAATAGTAGCATAAACAAAGTGGTGAACACCGCTCACATCAACAAAGATGTAGTACTACGCTTTGCTTCACAGTGCATTTCAATGTGTGGGGCACTGCTGCGTAGGAATGTTGTTTTGATTTGAGCTCGAATTTAGAAGCGTTCTCGAAAATGACCCTGCCTTTTAATTAGAATATTTTATATTTACGCAAAACCGTTACATTCTATTAGGTTGTAGTCCTGCTTATTACAACAGCATTGAATTGTTTTACCTTTAGTTCAAACCGAGCTCTAAAATATGTGTATCCTCAAGCTATAACATTTAAAAATGTAATACCACATGTATTATCTTGAATATGTTTTACTGTAAAACATAATTACATCTCAAATAATGTAGTATACAGGCCATTATGAGTTATGAGAGAGGTATGAGATGAATAGAAAATGCTTTAGTTGTTGGGATAAGATGAAGTGTTGTATAATCCCTGTCCTTCTACAGTGCTATAGCGCCATGCTCAACACTGTCACCTGTTTTTTCCTCCTTCTACTATTCTCCTTGTCTTATCCAGCGTCTTCTTCCTTTGTCTTTTTCCTGTGCTTCTTCCCTGCCTGCCTGGCCTCAGTTCCTGGACTACCCTGACTACTCGTCCTGCTCTGTGTTCCAGATGCCCAGGAGCACTGTCAGGGAGCCCTCGGCAGCCCCTGCCCATCAAGATGACCCTATCCTGGGCTACCTCCCGGCCCCTGAGCCCCTAGACACCTCCCCTCCAAACCACTCCTCTGCCTCCCTGATCAAAGCCATCAGGGAGGAGCTAATGCGCCTCTCCCAGAAACAGGCTGCCGTGTCTGTGTACCACAGCTGAGGCCCTCCTTCCTGAGTCTGTCATATCAATGCAACGCCATGCTTCCCATGGAAGTCCCTGTCTGACTGTGTCCAGGAGACACAGTAGAGTTATAAAGGCTTGCTCAGGCGACTGGCCTTGGAGGAGATCACTAATGAACCCCAGCGGTTGTATTTCTCAACTGTTAACTTCCAGTAGCATCTGGATTATACAGGAAGGGAGGACATCTTGTATTGTGGCCTGGGACCAGAGCCATTCTAACCGTGTATTTAGTGACTTTGGACCTATCTATTGCTCTGCTTCTATTCCTGCATCCCAGTGTGCACCAGGGCAGAAGCTTTGCCAAAAACCTGCCGGCTGTGGAGCCACAATATTGAGCGCGTCACATTCTTAGGTGTTGCTGTAACCGAACAAACGGACTGGACTGTTTGTACTTATAACCGCTTTCAAAATAACTTGACCACGTATTTGTGTATACTTCACATCAACACTGTGATGTAGTTTGGCCCATGTGGCCTACTGTATCCAGCAAGCATCACTGTTCACAGCCAGCAGGTCAGACCAGGACATGTATAGAAAATATTAAAGTGCTACCTATATTAACTCAGCAGTTAGTTAGCTATGATGTTGACATAAAGTACAAATGTACTGATCTTACCATCCTGATCTTAAAGTCTTGTTCTAGGCAATATTTAAGGCCAGGAACAATATAAATAAAAGTAGCAACACATGGAACCAATGGCCTTTAGATTGGATTATTCTATATTATTTGTGTTTTAATCAAATTCATACAGATGCAAATAACATGGTACTTTGAATAAGCATAATTTTGTTTTAGGTGTGATATTTACTTCTCTGTTGGCAGATACTGTACTGTATGTACTGTATTCAGTTGTAAATGCATCCACTGTACATCACAGTACAGTTGGTTAAGGCCAGGTCTTTTACAAAGACATTGCTAACTGTCATTACTCATCAACACTGTAGTGTTGGTGAGACAAGTCTGTGACAAATGGACTGCATTTTGAATATTTACTGCGCCATATCAGATTATCATATACAGTACACAGTCAGATTATCACCTCTGTTTGATGCAGTATTGACTAGCTATTGGCTACTGGTTATTTATGGTTTACAGCAGCCAGACCACTTCATGTGTTTTCATTTTTATTTGTCATCCCACTGGTTTGAAATCCACACACATTTTGTGATGCTTTAAGTCCTGAAAATGTGTATTAATAGAAGCTCAAGAAAGATTCACTGTTAAACAGGTTTTATGGAGTGAATGGTAACGTAATTTGAGTTATGAAGGTTTAAAACAGGTTTTCTAACAAACACAAGGTAAAGAACATTCTAGAAATGTTACCAATACACTGGGAAGCTACACTACCCCTTCTGCCTTTTTCACTGTCTTTAAAAGACCGCACTCACATTGTGTGTGTTCAGGTTATGTTCCTGTCACGTGAAGTATTCCTGTAGTGTGGTGTAGCCAGTTATGTTAGAAAATAACTGTTATGAAGGACAGTGCTGTTTAATGCTGGCCAGTGAGAAATATGATACATAGATTTGGCAAAATTGTTGTTTTGCTGGCTTTCTTCCTAGAGTTGGTTTATGCTAGTGTCCTTGACTTCACACTGTATGCTCCCATCTGCTGGTTCTGTACTGTAACAATTGCACATGTGCTTTTGAGGTAGTTTTTTTTTTTTTAACCTTTGTTTGCGTTTTTGCTTTAGGGTTAGCTCATTTATGTTTTTTGTGTTGTAAGAACGTTTTTTTTTGGCTGGCCCAACCTTGATTGTTATAACATTTCCATGTGTAATTGTTTTTAAGGCTGTGTTTTTCTCTTGTTTGATTTTACACATTCTGTTCAGAATTTCCTGAAATACAGATGTACATGTCCAAGTATGTATGTTGTTTCCTGTGTCCATTATTGAAGCCAAATGAAATGTGTATAACAAGTACCAAGTGCCAATTAATTTACAATGCATCCATCAATGCTTTATACTGTTATTACCTCTTAGAACCAGAGGGGTGCAGCACATGGTAAAATAACAATCACCTCTTGCAGCTCACGTAGGCCTAATTCTTTTTCAAGGGTGATTACTTCATAGAAAAACCAATGTTTACCCACCATAAGTATTATTATAGGACAAACATCATAACGCTTCTGTGTTAAATGATTTATCAGCATAACCTAGTTATGTGAGCTGTGTAATCAGTAAAAACCAACGTTGGTTACCTTATAATGTGTTCTAAGACACCACTTTGAACAGAAATTACAAATTAAGTTATTAATGTGAATAGATAGTCGTGCAGACCAACTGAATGAGAACAAGGAGTCACACCACAGTATGTAAACCAGATCCCGGCAGCATGCTTGTAGAATCTGTTGAATGAATGACAAAGATCAATTGTAAATCACTTGGGAAGTGAGCAGGAATCAGCCAAGTCCATCATTGTGATGGACATGTGTCACATTCCCATGGGCATTAAGAGTACTTGAGCCACTAGCTCTAATAACTCTTTCTAACAGACACTTTCTCCTGTAATCCCATCACAGTCCAAAGCAGTCAGTGATGTATCTGGACTCCAGACCTTGTGGATATCAGTGGGCATGCATTTGCCAAGAGATGCCTATATCCTAGTTTTTGGTTTTTATTAAACATTTTGACCTACCTAATAAGCAGTAAATACCTTTTATTAATAGATAATAACATAGTAGCATCAATATATATAAACGACCATTGAAATATCTGTTATTTGACTCCCCCTCGCCAACCTAGTTTTATTTGATCCCTTGCTTGCCCTAAGCTCTTTTGGCCTTTGACTACAACATGGTTGACACTGTTGCTATACCTCAAACAGGGATTTCACCATCACCTGTCATCTTAACTTGTTCATTTGTATTGACAAGTACTCCCAATAGGGACAACATTGCATGGATGTGCAATAAATGGATTATCGAAATTCGTCTTTAATTTCTGTTGTTTGATTTCATCTGCCACGCTGGACATGTTTTTGAAACGGACTTTATATGTATGCTCCCCGACCATCTCCAACTCTTCATCTTGTCTTGTGTACCCCCTTCCAGGCCCAGCCAGGCTGGGTGGGGTTGGGGGGCATGCAGCTACACCCCACCCAGGAGGTAATCTGGCTCATGATGCTAATCACCACCCTATACTGTCTCACTAAGAGGTGCATGGTGGGAAGACAAGTGGGAGGGGAATGGCAACGGAAACAAGCTGGAGAAGGCGTGTGTGTGTGTGTGTGTGTGTGTGTGTGTGTGTGTGTGTGTGTGTGTGTTCAGCGAGGGAGGGGCCACGTCTCTACGCTGACCTTGGAGGGGGAAAGGGAGCGAGGGAGGAAGGAGAGAGAAAGAGTGGGAGGGAGGGAGAGGGAGAGAGAGCGGTAGAGCCAGCCTTAAACTGTTCCAGCAGCACTGCAGATCTGATTTCTGCTGCTATCGCAGTTCGGGTACAGGCCGCTAGAGACGACACACCGAGAACGCGAGGAAACTCCTTCTGGCAGCTAATAGGCGACTTGATCCAGCAGGAACACAGACGGGAGATATAGCTGCCTTTTAAACAAGCCCAGCACACAGCCCTGTAAGTGCTCATGCCATTGTATTGACGTCTGTCTGCCTGTGTGCGTGTGCTCGTGTTAGATACCATAGCTATGACAGTCATGGCAGGAATTATTTAACGATGCAGTAGAACGATTGACTCAACAGAGGCAACATGCCAAATGTTTCTGTAACCACGGTGTGTGTTTATTTTTACACTCTGTGTGTGTTCGCCACACTATGTGGCAACTGCGTCTCATAATCCAACAGTCCGTGAATGAATAGTTACACAGGGCTGGGATTATATTCATGATACACGTTGGTTTGGGTGTACTTTGTGGTGTCCCTACACCCCTGTCAGCGCAGTGTGATAATGTTGTTTATTGATGGTGCATATCATACGGTTATCTTCTCGCCCTGTTCACCAGCCTGGCGTTTTCATTACGCAACAGCTAGCACCTGGAGTCATATGATTGCTTGGTTTACTATAGGAGGACGGACAGTATTCTGCAGTAGGGCTTTATACTCCTTCCACGCACAATCTCTTTCAGTATGGTGTTATACAGTACGTGGCTGTGACGGGATTATTGTTTTGGGAAGTAGCCTATCGGGAGAGTAGGGGATGATGGGGAATGTTGTGGTTGTGGCCCGCATACCGCTGTGCAAACGAGGTGACGGTCACCTCGTTTGCACAGCGGTATGCGGGGAAGGAGAACACTCACACACATTGTTCGAATTCTTCTGTGGTTTCCCCAAACACATTGATCCATCACTGAAACCAAACAAAATACAAAAATGTAGCGTTCAACCCATGCTTCTACACCCCCCAATCTTCCCCAGAGGTGACATCACTGCACCCCACAACAGACCTTCTGCCTTCAGCACTGAGGTTATTATCTCCCTCCCATTGTAATTGGGTCATTTACTCATGTTATCTGGCTGACGTTGGCGTCAGCAAGATAGAGAGAAGGGGAGAGAATGTCCGAAGGAAATGCAGAATGCTATGGTGAAAGCCCGATACAAAGTAAGCTGACGTGATTAGCAGACATCGTAGCCTATGCACTGTCCTTTGCTAAATGGTTAAAATGCACACGAGAATGTGCATTTTAACCGGGCAGTCAAGTCTACCAACTTGACTCCCCGGAGGAAAGGCGTGGGCCGTTATCACTATGCATATTCACAACAGATGGAAAGACGTTTGAAGCAAGGCACACAAGTGAAGGGTGAAAGATGTATGGTAAAAAGTAGGTTATTTACAATATAATCTAGTTATTTTACGAGTCAGCTGGGTCAAGACCAAGACAGATAGCCTATCTTGGATATTTTAAATAGGGTATGCTTTTTAGTTCACTCCTTAATTAAGTCATTGACTAAATAATTCAATCATTGAATGTGCACACCCCCAAAACTCCACATTTATGTTGGGAACACAGCCGAGCCGCCGTGAATGTGGATATAGCAGATGGAGGAGCATTTAAATGTTCCACTGGTTCTTAATGGTTTCATCCAGTATGGACTTCCAGACACAAATCGATGGTTGGCCCTTAAATAAAATATTTATATAGCTGACAAAAAGTGTGCAGTGGGTCAAAAAGTTAGAGAAATGCTATCTAATGTCAAACTAGTCTCTCTCTCTCTCTCTCTCTCTCTCTCTCTCTCTCTCTCTCTCATGTTCCTATGAGGGTACTGTCTCTCCAGCACAGTGAGATATTGTGCTGTGCTGTTGTTAGTAGGAGTCAGCTCTCATGTGATGTTCGATGGCAGTGGGAGGTGAATGACCGTCATTCACAAGGGCTGCTTGTGCTTGTTGGACAGCTAACCTCAGATCAGACTTCAGCTCTATTGGACCTTCAATCGGAGGGTCAGAATTCAGATGTAGATTTCTATTAGTAAATATTGTGACGTCCTCAGGATAAAGAAGATGGTTCTGTTTCATATTGTGGCATAGAAGCGTTTTCATGTTGTGGGGTTTGATTTAGTGTACTGTAGCTATTTTTCTGTCTCTGTTTATGTACTGTAGTGTACTGTAGCTATGTTTCTGTACTGTAGTGAGCTGCGTCACTACAGTACATATATGCACACGTTATGAAGCTGCAATTTGGGGGTCATGCACTCAAACTGCTGACCTACATAAATACTGTACTGGAGAATTCACATGGTCTGCAAAACCAATCAAATCTAGCTCAAGTACAATACAAACAAGTCTCTTACGATCCCCTTTTTTCTGCTGAGCGGGTGAAGAAGTTCAGTTCAAAGTTGAGTAGTTTCACGCTAAACATGCAGCAATGTATTTAGAAAACTGGCCCTGCCATACTGTATAACTCCAGGCCGGAACAAACAACAAATGTTGCACTCCTAGTCCAGGAGCAGAGATGGAGAAGCAATTCTCTGCTCAGGGACTGATCCATACAGCTTTAGCCCTGTTGGCAGACACTGTGCATCTGCAGTGCTCTCCTGCAAAGCTAGGATAGCAAAGCTCAGGATAGCTGGCACCAGCAGGATATGTACTGTATCCCTGTCTCCTATAGGCCAGCCAGGGATAATAGTGTTTACATGCATGGCTGATGCAGACCACACACACACAGTGTAGTGTAGCATCTGGATAGATGTAAGTAGACAGTGTAGATTATTACAGTAGTTGTACTATACTGTATGTCTGCATGTCTATTTTCATGTGATTTAATGTCATCACTACACTAGCAGATATAGTATGATGGACATTATTCATACATGCACAGACACTTTAAAGATACTTTTATGTTTTGCCTGTGACACATCCATCATGGTCCGTGATGATGGTCACCACTTGTTAATCCTGTTTAACTATTGTACTGTATTGTTCTACATTGTGTCCAGATGAGGGACTGGCCCACAACTGTCATCTTATTTAAAATAATACACCTTAGTTACTTGTAACTGTTTTCAGAAGAGTAACATTTTTTTATTTTAATTTGCTTATGTTCTAATCTGCTGTAAAATACTGTAAAGTATTGCTGTGTTTTGTTCACGATGCCCTTAAAAGTATGACCAAACACTATATAAATCTTCTCAGAGATTCTGTAGCTTTTTATAATGTGTTCCTGAAACATTAACCAGGCTTCATAGTACAGTGACAAATTATTTTATCTTATCTTCTTTTCTTTTACCTTTACTCGTTTTCTCTCAGATTTTTCTATTTCACTCTTGAATCCCCGCTTAAGGTAAAATAGTGTTTCATTTAAAAAATATAGTGCTATGCCACAATCCTCCACAATAACAGCTAATGACCTTGTAAGGTTTCATTATATTGTAGCTCTGTGACAAGGTGCAGATGTTATATAGCTCGGGTCAGTACCGCACTATTCAACAACTGCATTCTGCTTAAACTATTTAGTGTTGGCAGTCCTCTCTATTCTGCTTCAGCTGCCCACATCAAACCAATGTAGCACTACACTTAGGGAGAGAAGAAACTCTAATGAGACAGGAGAGTATAGAAGAACTTTTTGATCACTGTCAGTTTGTTTATCTACACTATGAATGTAGCTCTTCTGGGGCTAACACAGATTACAGATGTTTCTGAGGATCGTATTTCACTGTAGTCAAGATTTAAAGGGGTTTTGACATTTTGTCAAAGTTTGATTTAATATACTGACAATCATGCTTAGCAGTAGCTTCTTTAGTTACATGTTCTTTTGTCAATCTCTATACACTTCTGTTTCCCACTCCCATTGTCAGAAATATGGAATGTAATTAAATATGATGCAGGTCATTGCATCAATCATCAGAATAAATATGTGAACATATTCTTCTGACACGTATACGGCACATTCATTTCTGAATCTAAAAGAAAATCAAATTAATACAGTTTAATAATACAGAAGGAACATAATTATATTAAAGTGAATACTGCATTGAAAAGCTCTATAGAATATGAGCACAAATGTGAATATTTCTTCTTATTGTGTTTTTGGTTGAAATTTGGGTTTAGTACTAAACTCCAAATGAATGCCCCTCCCCAATCTGTGTACTGAATGGCTGACTTCCTACCCCTCACACACACACACACACACACGCACGCACACATGCACACAAAACACTTTTCTACTGGCAGTGCACAATATATCGACCCAGTATCGTTATCGCAATAACACGTTGAGCAATATCATATCGAAAACGTTGCAGGAAGTGCAATATTCAGTTTAATTTGTGGAGAGATGCGTCAATTTGCTGTTTGGCCTAGTTGTGTTTGATTTGGACAGAAAAGTAAGATGTGACATAATAGTTAATGACATTAATAGATAATGACATAATAGACATCGAAGAGGAAACATCAGTGGCCAAAATGAATGCCTCCTCTGTAGCTTGGAATGACTGTTCAAGTACAAGTCCAATATGACTGTCGTCAATGTGTTGTTTTGATTTGTTATGAATATATTTTGATGCATTTTCCCATAACCTTTGTGTTTTTACTTATGTTTAAAAATATCGAAACTAATATTGATACTGGAATTTTCATGATCAATATCGCGATGTCACATTTGATCAATATCGTGCAACCCTATTTTCTACACAACACCTATTAACATGCCTTGTTGTGGAATGCACATAAAAAAGCATATGATATTGCTGACCAGTTGTAGGCAATGGTCTATATTTGCTGCCATGGTCACAACCCAAGGTCATGTTGATTTAATTTATGTATTATGCATTTAGAACGTAGCCATATTATCATTTGCGAGCTTAGCTACAGTATAGGCCAGTCACAGCCAGGGTTGTGGGGACTGGTGAGGAACACCAGTAATGTGGGAAAACCTGCTTTCACACTTCTGAGAGCTAACGGTACACTCTGTGTAGTATGGTTGTGTAGTATGGTTTCTTTGGAACAGTACAGATATTATATGTTAAACATTACTTCTAGGACTCTTTTCTTTGTGTATAACGACATCACATAGATCTATACTTCAAGCAGTATACCGTTTTTATATGATTTTGTTTTACAAAACATTGTACCAGCAACATTGACATTTCTTAAACCAAAAAGCACAAAGCCCAAGTTGCACTTTCACTGACCTTCTCTCATAAACTATATTGATTCATCGTAGCTAATTCCATGGCAAACATACAGGGACATATGGGTCCCCTATGATCAGCTAATCACAACTGACAGTGATAGATCTGGTTTCTGCTGACAAACAGATTGATGACACCTGCTATTTTCAGGGGCCTGCAACCCCTGAACAGACTCGCTGGATACAGTATCGTAGAAATGGTTGTGCATGCATCATACGGAAAATAAATGACGACTAGTGCGTAAGACTTGTTTGTCCGTGTCGGACGGACAAAGACACATCTGTTGTGGGTTAGCATTCGCAAGCGCGACAGCCAGGCCTGCTATTTGACATTGTTTGCTTTGAGAAAGAGGGTTCCAAGAGATTGCCTTTTGTTGGATGGGTTAAACAACACCAAACAAGCAAACAGCAAAGAAAAGCTGTTTGGCATTGTCAGAGAAGATACTCAGCTCTGCTGCTCATCCCACTAATGCATGTTCCTTACATATGTGGCACCATTTATAATGGAAATAATCAGGCTTTCCAATGGTATGAGATGTATTGACAAGCAGCATTGTTACAATAAAGAAATAATCTACCAAACACACATTTTTGTATTAACAGTGAGCTCAGAGGTGGCAAATGTGGGAGCTATAACAAAATGTCTTCTATGACAAAAATGTAAACATAAATATTGCACAGGTGTTGTCCATTAATAAAGGTCCTGTGGAATATATGCTCACAAATATATCATAATATTTACTGTACACACCCTTATCTCAGCCACATCTGAACCAGGTTAGCAAGATCAGACCAAACATGAAGGGGCAAGTGAGCCTTAATGGATTGAATGATTGTAGTCTGAAGAAACTAGACAATTTAACAATGTGTTAATTTAACCAACAGGAGTGTCAGTAGCGTGTGGGAGAGCTATACACAGCCTGGCACCACCTCCTCATGCTGGCCACCAGCCTGGTCACACACTGCTGTGATATGGCATCCCATTTGTGTTGGTAACTCTAGCATTAACAGCACGCCCCAGCTGATCACACAAATTTCCTTACTTTTTGTGCGTAGTTTATGTGATGACCTACTCTAGCACAGCAGAGGGCAATCAGAGGGGTAGACAACCATGTTTCAATCAAGAGTAATTTTGGACACAAATCAAGATAGCTGTCATTGAACGTGCTTTTCAATTGTGTTTTTGTGTATAGATGTTTGGGATACATGTGCACAGTAGCTATATCACAGGCATGTGATCTATGTACGCTTTTATACGCATGTCCTGATTTGATTGTGAGTGAATGAGACCTGTTAGAGAGAAGTGAAGATTAAGATATTGGTTGACACATATATGGTACAGTATATTGACACATAGACTGGGGGCTGTTACAGTACTGTTGTGAGGTCTTTGGTAGTGGTCAGACACTAACAGACACAACAGATGTTTGTACACAACATAACACACATCACACACAGACAGGCACACCCATACACAGAGGGCTAGTGAGCACTAACTGGATCTATCCCAGTTCCCCAGTGCAGCTGTCCCAACAGGATCAGCTGTCTGACTGATGGGGTGTCGGTTACACAACAGCCAGTCAGCCCACAAGTCATGGAGGGGTCCTAACACACGCACAGGCACACACACACACACACACACAGATTAACATTGCTTATACAGCAGCAAAAGCAAATGCAGATTAATTGCATTTGCCATGAAATACAGTATGTATGAAATATGTATATAGTATCATATTTATCGTCCATGAATACAGAATAATGCATAGCTGAAAGACTAATGTAAATAATTGTCCAATACCATAAAGTTGATAGCATAATAAAAAGCTTAAGATACATTTTTTTATTATTATTAATTTATTTTTGTGAGCTAGAATATTTGTAAGGGGGGTTTACTCACACACTACAGTACAACAAAGCTTCTGGTTGATGATTGTGTTTGTATCATCAACAGAAACATCAACCGTTCAATCAGATCACAACTCATAGTGTGACCTGATAGCGTCTTATTTGCTATACAAAGTATATTCCTTTCTTAAGAGATTCCAGTCAACGGATTTGTCAACCTTATGATTCATTTTTTATTAATTTACGGTATACTGTACTGTGTGTTACTGTATGTAATATCTTTCACAAGAACTGTCCATAAATCTCAGCATATAAACAAGGAAACTCATCCATTCATAATGAAATACACTCACTTTTATCCAAAAGAACCAACTTGCTGGTACCAAATGAGGGGGAAAATATTCTGTGCACAGGAATAAGCATATTTGTTGTTTAGGAAAGGCATATGCTGCAGGAATATGTGATGTGATGGTCTCTGTACAGGAAGTGATGTAATGAACAGGATTAAAGCGGAGCTAGCCTTAGGAGTGCTTATGTGGGGGGTTGAGAGACGGTCCCAATCAGTGAGAAGGCAATCTGAAATAATGATCATTCTGTTTTATTGTACATCTTTGGATCAGATGATCTCTATGTACCGTTGTGGGTTTTACAACATGTTATTGTAAGAGCTTCCTTTTAGATGTGGTCTATGTAATGTCCTGTGTGTGTGTGTGTGTCTGGATGTGGCAAGGGTGTGTTGTGTGTGTTTTGTTCATGCCTGCAGCATATATTTCATCTGCAGGGATGAGTGGGTTCAGTTGTGGTCACATGTGTAATGCTGTTTTCATCTTACCTTACCTGTCTGTCTGTCTGACGGACGTCTGGGCGTCAAATGACGGGTTGGCGGTGAACCCAGCTGGTGTTTGCCTGTCTTACTTTCCTGCATCAAGAAGTCAGCGATGGCGAGGAGACAGAAATTAACTGATGGAAAAGAGACCTCCCTCTCAGCACAACCACACAGAAACAGTTGCCCTGGCCGTGGGTGAGGTGTTACCGCGGCTTAATAAAAATAACACTGCAATAGGCGCCCAACAACTTACTGTTCCACATCATGAGTGGATGGGGATATGGTGTGATGTGTCTGTTCCCATGGAGATGAGTGTTGTTCTTTTGGGTGAAATCCAGCTGGATGTACTGTACAGACACATCCTCTGTAATTATGCTGCTGTGAAGGGGCTCAGTTGTTTCCTTACACTCCTCCACTGCGTTATAGCGTGTTAGTGCTACATTTATGTAGAGGATGTCAGCTGTGATGGTTTTGGGGAGCATAACAGTACCAGTCAACCAGACTTCAAACACAACATTCTGCAGCTTTTAATATGAAGTTCCAGTGTGCTCATGCCAGAATGGTGTAATAGAGCGGCTTTATTACGGAGGGTTTCTTTAGAGGTTAGGAGGACAGCCTTCTCCTCCTCTGTGATAAGACTTAGATTACTGAGAAGACGGGAGACAAGAGTCTTGAGTTCACAGACCAGTGGGGATGTCAGGATCAGGGAATCAAGCCAAGCGTAGTTTGCATGCACGCACACGTGTACCCGCATGCAGACACACACACACACAGATCTTTAGATGTGATCAGGAAACGGCAACCCTCACTTGAGTTTTAGCTCACATCCTGGGGCCGTGAATAGAAGGCATCATACTGTATACACACACACACACACACACACACACACACACACACACACACACACACACAGATGTTAGAATGTATACTGTATAGTACACACAAAACGTGCAAAGATATCCACCTTTTGTTGAATATTGTAAAGGTTTGCACCATGCATAAAGTCACAGTCAAAAGAATGTTGTAAATACTCTACTGCATAATGTACTACAGTATTGTATATGTTTGTAGATTGCAATATATATTGTACATACATACTGTCATGCTAAAAGATGTATTTTGAAATGTAGATGATCTCTAAAGTATCACTTTAAGCAATCCACAGCAAATGTTTGTGTGCCTGTATACTCTTTTAATATCATCTTTTTTACGATCAAAGTCTAGGTATTATTTCATACCTCCGTGCTTTGTTCAGGGCTGAGACCAAGCCTCTGTCGGTGTGAAGTCATACTCTGGAATTGTCATCACAGCTCATTCGCTGTAATGAAAAGCATTCTGGTCTGTTTTTCATTTTCACTATGAGATATATTGAACCAATGATCACTGTGCGGTTATGTTATCTTGCGTCACTTTTAGAATACATAAGGGATTTGATATGTTAGCTGAAGGAAAGAAACACTGCAATGTCAGCCAATGTGTTTTGCTGAGGGATCTTTAAACTATACCAATTTGGATCTGCTATTTTCCCCATGAAATTTTAATCACACATGACTGTGTGAACGTAGCACAGGTCTTGGATAAAGCCTCTAAAATCTAGTACAGTCAATATTATTAAGAGTGACTTATCAGCATTAAAATTATTGTTTTCAATTCAACAACTCTCGTAGCAATTTCACTCTAGTGGTGCAATTTGGTGGTGCTCAATTATGGAGAATGGAATGTTAACTACTATTCGGAGTGTGTGATCTCAGTGTTACACAGCTGCAACATTTTTGGCTCAAGTCAGAGAAGTTCTGGCAATTGACCCTCAAGTGGTCACAAGTTGCTTTTGGGGTACATATTGTTATTACAGTAGGCTATTCTGTATTATAGTAATTATGTAATTTAATTGATTAATATATTTGTCTATCTCTAAATAAATCTCAGTATATTTAAGCATTGTTTGAGTTAGCTTATGAGTTATGGACCCACTCTGTATAAAGGTCATGGTCCTTTTAGGTAGACTCAGAGTTCAGCATGGATTCAGTCTTCTCTCTGTCTGATGAGAGCACATCTACAGACTGTGTGACGTGTGAGCTAACAGTGGGGTGACGCGTGAGTTAACAGTGGAGCGACTGCGGCGATCTCACTGTCAGAAGCTGTTGTTAGCGCGCGAGGTAGAGCACACAGCGCAACAAAAGGCGTTATGTTGCACGACAAGCAGATTCACATACTCCCTCTGCCTTTGTTAGGCTGTTTCTGTTGAAATGGCCGCTTGATGCAACGTTTATTCAGCACATGGTTTATGTGGATAATACAATTCTGTGTGTTTGTTTTATGGTCGTGGGAGGAGGCAGAGGGTCGTTTAGAATGCACACAGGGTTTATTTATGCTATACAGTATATTCTGAACATATTAAATAAGCCTCAGAGCCCACAGCACTGCACACTGTGCAACAATATGCAATACAATACAGCTCATTGATTAATTTCTATATAGAACATTCCGTCAATGCATATTGTTTTCAGGTATCAGGGAAATAAGTACCTCACAACAAGGCAGATGTCAAGAAATTATTCCACTTAAGTAAATTGGTGAAGTTATATTTGGAAACAAGTTGGCTTTGACTTGTACTGTAGGCCTATACAAGTGCATTTACAGTATTTCCAACTTTAGGGATATTCCTTCACATGAACTACAGATGGCTGTAAGCACTTAAACATACATCAAACGCACGGCAATATTTTAAAGTCATATTATCATTACATTTAGAATACGTTTATACAATGTAGTGTGATATGCTGAGAAGCAAATCTATCATTAAAGGTAAAATCAGAAATGTACTTGTGTTTTACACGACTTGTGAGATATCTTTATTGAAGACAATAACTGGAAGCTGTACAGTAGCGGTAGTTCTGTCAGATCAGCTGCATTGAAAGCTGTCTGTCTGTATGTTTAATAGGCATGTAGATAGTATAGGGAAACCCCATAGTCATGTGATTAAGAATAAACATGAGATTAGCTTTAGTTGCCTTGCCAACATGGTGACGATGTACTGTACCAAGTATGGTATGTTATAGACAAAAAAATAAATAGGCATACATACAAACAAATTGTATGCTCTTATCCAGTATTTACACTGGGATGGTGATCCAAATCCTTTTGTAGATCAAGTATTAACTACTTTATTAAACATAAGGGTTTCGCTGTCACAGAGGTCACAATGTGTACAGATAACTTTAGCATCTGCTCTAATGTAATAGGCCCATTGTTGCTTAATAGACCTTTAAGTTATATTACATTACATATGTATATTTTGATTGTAGAAGAAGGAAAACATGTCATCCAGGACATGTCTAAATCTTTCAGGCATGTCCTGGTGTGTTATTGACTTAGACATTGACATCCTGGTGTTTAGCAGGGGGAGGAGGCATATAGACTAAGTTACGTTGGTCTAAGCCTTGAGTTCATCAGACAGGTTAACAAAAACAAAGTGTCTTCTAAGGTCACGTTAAAGATGTAGTGTGCATACAGTGTGTTTGTTCAAAGGACAAAATAACAAAAATGCACTCTGCACGTGTGTGTGTATGTGTGTGTCTGTCCAATTGTCAGATTTGCATTTAGACAGAAAGTGGTGTGAAATAAGTTGAATCTAGTTGCTCTTAACCAAGGGTTGTCATTATGTTTTGTCAGGTTTTTGACGTGTGTGTATGTGAATGGATATTCTTTACTACAAATTCAAAAGTCTTTTCAAATTACACAATCCCTGGCTGGTAGTTTAGGTTAATTTGAATTCCCTACCTAAAATTATCCAGACAGCATTAAATATGAGGAGTTGCCATGGCAACAATATCATCCGCTCTCATGGGTATTCCAGACAGTCCATGCAACTCTGCCACAGAAACTACACACAAACATAATACTACCATCAATGTTCACATTTATCAACAAATTGGATAATCACCATGTTTTTATCCTCATTTGTCTTGTTTTCGCAGTGACTAAATGTATAATCACAAGCTGTTCAGTTCAGTATCGGTATGTCCGTATTCAATTGATGGCGAGTCTTGTGCTGCTTCATAGTAGCCTTAAACTATGCTAATGCTAAGTCAAAATGTCACACGTCAAAAGTGACGATACAATATTATTTGACAGGAATCACCTGAAACTATAGGCTACTGTATCATATATAAGTTTATGTAATACTAATATATAAAGGTATACATAACACTCAACTTGACATATTCCTTCTCCAGGGATATTCTAATTGTTCTGTCAAATTGTATCGCTGATGAGAAGCAGATCAACAGAGCTACAGTATTGTAGGTATAGGTACGGTATCTTATCTGAATATGTCGACAGCATATTTTAAGTTGTCCATGTACAGAATTTTAATTGCATTCTCCAGCACCAAGTTCACCCTGTCCACTATCTTTCTTCTGTGTATCCTAATTATCTTGTGCAGCCATTTTCATTCTCTCCCAGTGGGAACTAGGAAAATGCATTATTGTCAACAGTAGCCTGGTCCAATCATTTCTTGTCAGGGAAATGGAGAGAGCTAACCGCTAGCATTTATTTAGAAGCTGGTTTGGAACCACAGCTCGTATTTTTCACTATTAGCAACAGTCCATTAAATATGGCAAGATTATATTATTCAAGTGCCGCATTTTGTTCTTAATTAGTTGGTTACTGTGTTACTGCTGATGTTAAATAAAACAATGCTGTATCTGGTTCCTCTTTAGACTGTTAGGACTGTCACGCCGACGTCCCGTGGTGGGGCGGTGCTCGCCGCTCCCAAGCGCTCCTCGGAGTACTAATCACTGATTTGAGACAGGTGGCAGCCAGAGCTTACCCGCACCTGTTTCCCTGATTTGAGTCGTTGGTCTCTCTTTTTATAAGTGCTTGTTTTGGTTTAAACACTTGTGGCTTATTCTGTCTTTCTTTGACATTTGTATAACCTGTTTGAGTGTTGAATTATATCTTTGTTGGAAGGTGTCCGCGTCTTGGACCGCCGTTACAATGACCATGGTCACATTATCTAAATACTGTACTGTCGTACACATGTCCATATTAAAGGTGGAGTCAGTCATTTTGGAGAAAGGTTGTTGATATTTGAACTTGATCAAAACAAAAAGACCTCTCTTCAATGCCATAGGGTGCTCCCTCAGATGCTCCGCCCCCAACATTGGTCACACATGGCCAAGGCTGGGATTGTGATGTGTGTGCAGTCTGCACCACTTTGTTTGTGTTACCGTACAGACTTAGGGCTGTGTAGAAACAGAAGATAATTTTTTGAACGCACATAGAATGGATAGCAAGTGGAATATAAGGAGATATTTGTAATGATACTAGATGGGGGTGAGGTTCCAATTGCTGTTTACAGTTTATTTTACCAAAGTACAGGAATAGGCTGAC
>JAODUE010012880.1:0-26733 GCA_027564755.1 Amblyopsis hoosieri | reverse complement strand
CTCTGACTGGGGGATCCCGAGGTGTTCCCAGGCCAGTGTGGAGATATAATCTCTCCACCTAGTCCTGGGTCTTCCTCAAGGCCTCCTCCCAACTGGACATGCCTGGAATACCTCCCTAGGGAGGCGCCCAGGGGGCATCCTTACCAGATGCCCGTACCATCTCACTCTATCGGTTTCCGGCTGAGAACCATGGCCTCAGATTTAGCGTAGCTAATCCTCATCCCAGCACCTTCACACTCGGCTGCGAACCGATCCAGTGAGTGCTGGTGTTGAGGTCACCGAGGTGACCGATGATGCCATCAGGACCACATCATCTGCAAAAAGCAGCGATGAGATTCCCAGGCTACCGAACCACAAACCCTCGGTGTTAGGGTTTAGGGTTAACCCTAACCTCTAACTCTAACCCAACCTCCACAGGGATACTGGAGCCCCATACAGGACTCCATGTGCATATGCACAGAAAACAGTCAGAGTTTTCCCCCCCACAACCCGTAGGCGTAATGAGGCGACCTCTTGTCCACCGGGTTAAAATCTAACATAGCAGCACTCAAACGGGAGCTTGTTAGTATCCTCACACCCTGGGCAACTCCAGAGTAGAATAACGTCCATCCCCTATCCAGGAGAACAATCCCAGGACCAAGATTATGTGTAGCGGTAAGCCCCACCAGATCTAAATGCGATCCACTTCCCGCACCAGCAGCTTCAACTACAAGAACTTTCCCAAGTTCTGGCTCCTTTTCCCACAGCGAGGTGACATTCCACTTCCTTAGAGCTAGCCTCTGTTGCCCGGGTCTGGTCTGTTGAGGACCCTGACCTTCACTGCCACCAATATGACCACACCCGACCCCCACGGTTCCTCACACGAGTGGTTGGATTTAGTGAGAGGATGGAAAGGAAAGTGCCACATTGCTTTTTCGGGCTGTGCCCGGCTGGGGCTCGTGGCAAACTCAGCCACCAGGCGTCATAGGGACACACAAATATCTCCACCACAATAAGGTGATGATTCCCGGAGAGGGTCATCTGTATAATAACAAATATCTCTCTTCTCAGTTTGCACTTCAGCTGAGAAATTATTTGCTAATTGTTTACCAGCAACTAAGTAATTTTTGGCCTTAGTCAGCACATATCTCTTGAGGTCTTCTGTTCATGGCTCTGTTGTTATTTTTTCTCCGTCATTAGCAACAAAGTCTGCCAAAATGAAAATAAGTACTAGCATGTGTCAACCTTTGGCGGAGGCTTCTGGAGTCAGGTTTTGAGTTACTCAACATACCATTGAGCACTGTGTACTGCCTCAAATGGCCTGCAGCCTCAACTAAGAAAAGACATAAATATTGTGGTTTGGATAGGTTGAAAGGTAACTGAAAGGTGAAGTGTAGGTTTTTGACCAGCAAGACAATCATAACTCACAACACACTTGGAGAAATGTGTGTGTGCAGCAAATGTCACAGACCACATCAGTAACCCTTAGGAGGCATCACACTAACAGACAACCAATCATGTGTGACACACACACACACACACACACACACACGCCCGCATCCCTTTTAAAGGATACTAGCTCAACTGTTGGGGTGGGAATGTATGAATAAGAATCTAACGTATCTGACCAATTCCTAAGATGCTGACTTGTACAGTTTCTTACCATATTACATATTAGAAATTGGCAAGGCCATGTGGGGTAGTTACTAGGCCTCTTCAGTTTACAATGAAACACTTTAATTAATTACTGCATCTTATTTCTTGATTTTGTTACTCTTAATGAATGTTGCTGTTTAGTTGTTGTCTTTGTCTATGGGTTGTTCTCTCTTTTGCAGTGGTCTGAAATTATTTTACCCCTTTTCGCCGATTGAGGTGTATTCGCGACACACCGCTCCCAGTCAGACTGCAGCCGAGATAACGTATGTATTCCCCCAATTCCAGTTTGTGCATATTCAAGGTAAATGTAGGAACATTTTGCTTGCACTTGTTTCTTGTAGGACCTGTCAAAGTGAGAATTACATCCGGTTCATGCAAGCTTATGTTTGAAGATCATAATGTGGCTGAGGCTGCAAATATGACAAAGCAAAGTTGTGCAATAGGAGGTAAGTTGTGCTAAGAAAAAAAATATGTACCAGCTTATTGTTTGCTTTTACAGCAAACATATTGGAATAGACCTCATAATATAATATTTATATAGATATTTTACGATTTTGGTTTGTTGCTAATTAGTACATTCATCCATAATGGATAAATTCGGCCATAATGGCTGCATAAAAATAATGCTGTATTTCAGCACTCTAATGCATTTTCTTTATGCAGTTTGTAATTCTAGTACATTTTTATTTCAGCTGCTACTACAAAAAGAAATAGACTAAATGTATCATGGAAGACAGTGAAGGAACAGAACAGAAGGATCGGTCCCCCAGTGAAACCTGAGCCGACTTTGGTGCATCTTGGTTCGGGTAAAAATTTACGGAGGTCCCGGTGGGTCTTTACCGAGGCCTCGGTGGAGCCAAGCTGAATTTAGTGCACCATGGGTGGGTTGAGAATTTACAGAGGTCCCCTGGGTCTTTACGTAAATGTACATGTATGCCTATTGTTGGTTATTTGCATTATTCCTAAATGTATATATTCTATGTGCTATAAATAAATATAAAAATGTGCCATCTCAAACTAATGTAGCATCACCTTGAAAGTCAAAACAGAAAAACATTTTTTCTTTATATAATTGTAAATATATTCAGGCGTCAAGTTAAGATTATCCCTTTCTCACATTTCAACACTAGTGTTTCATCAGTGTCTTGTTTACATGCAGTACAGTATTCTCTATGGTGTCCAACCACAAATATTCTCCAGTCTTACACAGCAGGGATTCTCAAACTTTTCAACTCGCGACCCCCCAAAATAACAGTGCCAGATTTGGTAGAAGAATAACAGCCATAATATTATATGATAGTATTTTATATAGGCTAGTAGCAGAATACAGCAAAGTCCCGACCCCCAGTTTGAGAACCACTGTTACACAGCATACATGGTTAACAATAGGATAATAGACACCTGCTGCTTTAAAGTGATGTGTTGGGGTTGACTGTTGTCTTTGACCAATGGTTTCACAACACATTGAGAAAAGGACTTACTGTTAGTGAGAGTATATTGTATCTTAAAAACATCCTGGCTCCATTGCCTTTTTAGCCAATGGAGCCAGTGGGTTGCTGTTTGAATATGGTAATGTATATTAATTGAGACAAGTGTGTGTTTGCTTGTGTGGCTGAGCCACATTACAGTACCATGGGAGTGCCTTACTGTATGTATTACATTGCCAGCAGTGTTACTGTCAGTATTTTGAGCTTGATTAATTGAATGAGTCAAGTACGTGCTTGTGTTTGCAAATGTAAGAATTGTGGTGCAACAAGAAATGCAATGAAACAGATTGTAATTCAGAACCACCGTACTGTACCCATAAACCAAAAGTCCATGCACATTTACACGAGCAAATATCGTGTCAGAAGCTATCAAATATCTGCCATCTCAGCCCTGCTTCAATGTAAACATATCAACACATTGAGTGGGATACAGATGAAAGAATGTCTTGCGGCTTGCAGAACTGGAGGATTTTTATTGTCTAAAAATGAACATGAAAATCTTAGTGTGACCATTGTGTTTCACAGGTTCTAAAGCATAATAGAATAGTATGCCACTATGCAATTCTTAAAAACACAGCATTATTAAAATAGCAAATGATAGATCTTAGCCATTGTTCTCAATCAATTTGACATTGGATTAAACAATTAAACATTCTAACCAAACAGATTAGAGTGGATATTCTGTAAAATACAATAATATAAATTTAGATTACCGTATTGAATTATGAATGGGGCAGTTTATAATGTTGTTTTTTAATGTAGAAAATTGTTGGTTTTCACTGGAGGAGAAGGAGGTGATAACATTAAAGTAAACGCACACACACACACACACACACACACACACACACACACACACACACACACACACACACACAGACACATGACAAATAGACACTATAGGCCTACACAGTGTAGTTCTATGGCAGACCCATGTAAACAGATGCAAATTACACATTCAGATTAACGTGCATGTACACACGAACACACACATTATAAACTAGTTTTGACAGCCTGTACATTTTTTTAGTGTCACTTCATTATTCATACAATAATATGTGTACTAGGCGTTTTAAAACCTTGTCTGTCATCACACTACATACTGTAGGTGTCAACTGTTGACATTTCTCCTAAAATCCAACCCCACAACCCTTAGCTGTATATTTATTCCGTCAGTCAATTGTTCATTCTTTAACTCTCATTCTCCTGCTTACACTTTGCCTGTTTCCCTTAATTTCTAGTGACCTCAAGAGGTCAAAGGTCACGTAAATAAAAAAAAGATTCACCCTCCGGCCAACATTCTTTTCACCTTTCCCTGCTAGGACTCTTCATCCCAAGCACTTAACATCTGCTCATTTCTTTTTTCCTCTCAGAGTTCAATGACAACAGGAAACAAATACAGATAATTGCAGTAATTTGTGTTTTCACCAGTCAGACATGCTCAGAGCCTAAGGCGGTTTTCAAAACGGTGTCTGGCACCGTCAGAGGAACCACACTGACTTTTAATATAATACATTTCCAGTCAATTGTTTTTCTCAGCCTTCTAATTCAAGAACAGCAGCCTTATTTTAAAACATAGTTTTCTTTTAAAGACAATGTTTTAAAAAATGTATTCATTATTGAATAATTATTATTCATCATTATTCACTTTTAGGATGTAATTATGTGATTGCAGCACTGCCTGTTCACTGACACCTGCTGTGTCAAACATTTTACGATAAAATGCCATATAAGTTGTACATGTAATTGTAGCCCTGAACATTTCCGCTCATTTGGTCTAATAATAGGGCCCCATCAAGTCATTTGGGCAATAATTGTTTTTAATGACAGCATTCGGGGGACAGGTCAGTAGGTTACAGGGGTTAAACTCCCAGCTGAAAGGTTGTAGGTTCAATCTTTGAGCAAGGCCCCTAACCCCTAACTGCATCTTAAAGCTACTGGTAGGAGTTGTGTTGCAACAACGAGAGCTATAGCTAAAATGAATGAACGTGGACAAGATTTTGTAAACCAATAACCCGTCCGCTCCTCCTCTGCTCCTCCACTGCGAAGCCCATTGACACACCTGTTGTACTGTAGGTGTGTGTGATTGACAGGCGAGGTAGATTTACCTGACTAATCAGAGGAAAAGAGGCCCTGAGCGGTCAAAACCTTTGGGTAGCTGGCAAAATTGGAATAGAATAATAAAGAGACAGGGGCTGTCGACCAGAGCAGACCAGTGCCACAGAGCACTTTAGTTGCTAATAGCTGACAGATGTCTATGGCATGTCTAACACATTATATTCAATATATAGCTTTAAAATCGTACTGCAATATCACCTTTAACACGTACTACTCACTAACTTAGGATAAAAGCCTCTGCATGCTCAATTACTTAATTAACTGTGTTTGTTTTTAAATATGGTAAATATTGTATTGTCAGAAGCAAAAGCACAGATTGTGGTGGCTTAACAAATTATGGTTTGAGAGGTTTAGGGTTTTATAAAGACAGGGCTTTATTTCAGTGTAAACAGCGAGGTGTTGAAATGTTGTATTGGGCAAACTGAACTGAATAAATGAGGTAAAGACGATAGAGATCTTTCCATTACTGCCTGAGGAGACAGTCAGGAGAAGTGACTTGATTCTGCTTTGAGAGTTGGTGACGTACAATATGTCAGTAGACCTAAACATGAACATTGGTATTGACTCTATTTTTTTTTTACAATGTTTTGGAGCTCAGAGACAGGCTTTTCTAGTTTGGCCTTAGTACACCTGAACTCTATTATGGCTTTGGCTCCATGTTCTGGCAGAGGTGTGTTGTGAAAGGCTGGGCGTGGTTTAGAACAGCTCCCACTCATTTTGAATGTAAGCAGAACTTTTTGCCAGATAGTGTGAGCAGTGAGTGGGTTTGAGCGGAAGGTGATGTAAATGTGATTATGGTGTGTCTTAGGTTTGTCTGTCAGTGTTTCTGGTTAGCACTTTGTGTGTGTCTGTTTTGCATTTGTCTGCGTACGTGCGTGCGTGCGTTTAAAATATATATACTGTAGATGACTCTAATAATCTTTATTTGTAATAACAATCTTTATTTGTAAATCACTTTTCATACAGAACTGCACATCAGTGCTTTACAGAGAGGGGATATATGCTTAATTAACAAATACAGAAAAACAACATTAAGAAAAATGGTTAAAGGAATCAGATTTAAAAAAAATAATAAAAAAACAATTACAACAGATGCATAAGGTGTTTCCCTTATCATTTTTTGTTGCTATGTCAGATTAAGATTAGCAACCTAAGGGGTATATGAATGTAGATGCCTCTAAGATGTGTGAGAAACCAAGGGTGTTAGCAGAGTGAAGCAGCATTCTCCATTACAGACCATGTATGACTCCACCAACAGAACTGAGACCCTGTGTTATTAAAAGTAACAAAGGAAAACACTGCTACCCTTACTTTAACCCCGTCCCACCAGAAACATGCCCCCACAGGCTCTGACATGTTGTACACACATGCACATACTGTATGCACACACAGTGTGTTCATACATTGCACTGTCCTCACACCAATCACTGCACGCGCACGCAAGCACGCACGCACACACGCACACACACACTCTATATATATATATATATATATATATATATATATCTCCAACATTAATTTGCCAATCTCACTCCGAGTACACACACACACACACACACACACTTTGATTGGCTGGCGGTTAGAAAAGCGCTATATAAATGCAGTCCATTTACCATTATTGAATTATTGATACACCTACAGCATACAAACCTACAGGTCGGATGCCCCCATACAGTGTACAGTATTCACATGATTCCATTGGTTCTCTTTAAAGGGTATTAACCTGTATACATTTGCTGTATGTGTTATTTGAACTTGACCTGTTTAATCTACTGTCTGTGGTGTATCAATATAAAGACAAACTATGATGATTATTCTTTACTGCGCAACGCATCTACTGTACCTACCTACAGGTACAAATAAGGTGACCTGACCTGAACCTAAACCAGGTCTAAACCAGGTAGTATAGAATATCATTTGTAATTTAAATATGGATGCAACTCTTGTGGTACAGTTAACTTCTCCTGTTCAATAATAATTACATTTGAAGTTAAATGCTTACAAATGACTATGGCTCTTCCCTCATTCTGTTAAAATTAGAGACAGATGAAACATCTCCCTCTAGGCTCTTGAGTGATCTGTTTATTTCCATGTGCATACAATTGCAGACATGCACACACACACACCCACATTGACATATACGTATCTAAACAAATGTTTTACCCATTTTGTCTTTCTTTTGGTCATTTCTGACGGAAGATAGCTATGAGCTGTTGGACACAGTAAATTAACTACATTTATATAGTGCTTTTCCAGCCACTCAAATAACTTTACAGGGTTGCCTTACCTTCACCCATTCACACACATTCATACACCGATGGTGGGTCAGCCCTGCAAGGCACCACCTGACCACCGGGGGCAGTTAGGGTTAGTTGTCTTGCTCAAGGACACATGGACACTTTGTGAGGAGTTAGCGGGGTTCGAAACAGCAACTTCTCCATCACTTGTCGCCCCACTCTGCCCACTCCATCGCCCAGGCCGAATACGGCTTTAACCAGCTTTAGTTCTAAGCCAATCGCCTGTCACTAACACTTAGTTTTGTACTTTTTAACCTTACAAAGCGACCATTTGAGCTGATATGTTCCAGCAGCTCTGATTCACATCATGGTTTAAAAATGATATACAATACAAAATAACACAGCTGTATTTGACCTAAAAAAACTAAATGATTTACAATTAGTGATGATTTCCCCAGAGAAGCAATGAAATGGTAGCCTGGCTCGACCCAATTGCTCTTAGCTTAACTATGCACTAGCGTTTTTTACAGCTTTCCTGCTGGCGGACCAATCAGGGCGGGTTAGTGAGATGACGTTGAAGTCAAGCGTGTTTCAAAATGGTGGTAGCGCTAGATGAGGCGATCAAAACAGTTGTAGCAATGCTGATTGGTTAAAGGCTATCTAATAGTTTCAAAATAAACCAGAGATCTACGCCCAGAAGGAGGCAACTACTGTTACTGTATTCTTCCCAATGGAGCATGTGTAAGAGCCAATCCGACTATGCTATAGGTTGGATTTATTAATTTAGTTTGTTTGTATTAAATTGCTGCCCGAAAGACCCTATTCACAGTGTGAATATTGTGTCTGGATACACCGGACTAATGAAGTAGTGCTATAACCACACATATAATAAAAAGATCATCAAGATAATAATGAGAAAAGAGGAATGAAACACAAATTGTTTATCATATTTCATGCATTTCCCATGAGCCACATGGCCTGTATTAGTTTTTACAAGATGTATAGAGATGAGGTCACTTTTCTGTTTGTCAGTCTGCATTGTCAGATTTGTTTCTCCCCTAAATCTTTTACTTACACGGTATTAGCTCACTACCTTATCTTTATTGGATATCTCTAGAGACAAATCTAAAAACAAAACAATGCCAAGACCCATGGAGTCCTAGCATACACTTTGAAAGCTTCACTGTCTCTCTCCCAATCAGGATAGTGTCAAAGGTTCAGCATCGTGCATCGTGCATTGTGCATCATGCGTCAGGAGTCCATCATCCATCCGGCTGATCCGTGTCTTACCTGTTCCAACTTCCCGTGTTTTCTCTGGCAGAGAAACTCCCGGTAACCCCTGGTGCGTTAATTAAGACCTGCCATGGAGTGTTGTTAGCCTTGGGATGACGACTGATATCTGCCTGGGGAGTTAGGCAGCGAGAGAGAGAGAGAGAGAGAGAGAGAGAAAGAGAGAGGGGGGGGGATTGAGGGATGGAAGAGAGAGAGACGCTGAAGGAACAAAGAATAGAAGACAGAGAAAATAATGGTTGAAACTGATAAGCGGATATTAAATGTGGAGTCAGGGTTTCTGGAGAAATATTGTTGATATTTGAACTCAATCAAAATAAAAACACCTCTCACTTCAATGCCAACCTGCAGATAAGGGATTGTAAGTATATTCACTAAATTTGACAAAATATGAATATTATTTTGTCCACATTAGCATATGCTTGTATACATTAGCATACAATCACTGAGAAAATAGGGGTAGAAAAGGGGTAGAAAGAAAGTAAAAGAGTGATATGAGCAAGAGAGAGAGAGAGAGAGAGAGAGATCTACAGGTCTCACAGGGAGTTTGATTTCATCCTGCAGGTATGGCCAAGTGAGGCCGGCTCCAGGAATAAGGCTCTCCTTTGTGCAAACGTTCCACTACGAAGAAAAAAAAGAACATTGTGAAAGAGAGCACTACTTTAATTTCTGTGTAACAGAGGAGTTGTGGCAGAGATTCAGGGGCAAGTGTTAGGCACGGTTTTGATTTAACATTATGCGATACTGAGCTCAGCAGGGAGACCAGAGAGGCAGGGAGGGTTACCGTAGTATTTTCACATTCACAGCTCTGACTTTTTCTCAGTACTTACATAGATTAAAGCTTTCAGTAGGGAAAGAAACACAATTAGCCTATAATGCTTATTGCTATATACGTATCCATGATGAGTATACACAGTCAGTAGCAATAACTAGTGAAAATTACATACCAACCCACACACACAAAGCTAAAACCCTTATCTTATATACTGTACTGTATATATACAGTATATATATATGTATATATACAGTATATATATAATATTTTACTTTTTAATGAGTCAGAAGCTAAGGCATCCCTCTCCACACATGCAATTACATCATGGTATTTTAGAGATTGCAATAAATGTCTAGTATAGCTCACCTTTAGCAACACTAGCTTTTGTAACTTTGCTAAGCAATCTGTTCATAATGTCACTGTTTTATAATATGTCTTTAACATGGGAAATTACAAGATATAGGTCTAGAATCACAGATATTCTATTCATAATGTCTCTCTCCGTGATCGTTTTTTTAACTACTGGTGGCTTGCCATTTCATATTTTTAGGATTTGTCAAATTACTGGCAGCTGAAGCTAACATCTGAATGTCGTTATGATTGGCAATCATTGCGGTAAACAACTGCAATCCAAAACCATATCAGTCAGGATTACAGTATTTCAATTAAAATATCTGATACACTAAAGAGTGTACATTTATTCTTGCAGATACTTCAAGAAGTACCCATTGATAACTTGGAAAATAACTTAATCACATTATGTACATTCTGGAAAAGATATTATAAACTTTGATACAAGCTTATAGCGATAGGTGGAATACTTCACGGTGAAGATTGGCGAGCTAAAATATTGGCATCTGTATCAGTAAGGTTAATGATGTCTTTGTTTCAAAATTGTGTGTGTTTTTTTTTCAGCTATGACGAACTGGAAACCACAGTTGGCAGCTGGACCATTTTTAGGAGTTTAACTCGACATACTGATATGAGAAATAAAGGCAGACAAAATGGCCTGGTTGACACATAGAAACGAGATACTGTAGATGAAGTACAGAATTCAACAATACATACAGTAGAAACATACAGTATAAAAGAATAGGTTAAATAGCTGTATTGCCCTGATGAAAGACTTGAAAGATATAATGCAAATTCTAATATAGAATTATTACAGCAATACGCCTACAGCTATGCAGTCTCTAGCAACACACACATGTGCGCACACACACACACACACACACACGCACACACAGAGTCACATCTGTTTTGCTGTTAGACTGCATCTTGTTCCAACACTCTAAAACATTTCCTGGCTGATATCTCCCAGGCACCCCGTCAGCACACCACACTACCAGCCAAGACTTCATGGGGCCTGCTTGGCTCTCTGCTGCTGCAAAGCTCTCTCATATCCCTCACAGCAGGCTGCTCACAGCTTTAATATTCCCCCACCTGCCAACCTTTCAATATCCATACCCTCCACAACCCCCCCAAACACACAAGACATAATCTCCCTGTGTGTGGTTAGAGGGGTGAATCATTTAATCAGTAATGGTATGTGTGCGCGCGTTTGTGTGTGTGTGTGTGTGTGTGTGTGCGTGTGTGTGCACGTGTGTGTGTGTGTGTGTGTGTGTGCGTGTGTGTGTGTGAGCGCACGTGTGTGTGTGAGACTGTGTGAATATGAGTTTCTAAAAGGTTTCAACCTTTTTGTTTTTCACGTGTGTGTGTGCATGTGTGTGTGTGTGTGTGTGAGAGACTGGGTAAGTTCCTAAAAGGTTTCAAGGTTTGCTTTTCACGTGTGTGTGTGTGTGTGTGTGCTAGCGATGGGAGGGTGGTTGACCTTGTCTATCTGGTCTCCGGGGCAATGTCATAATGACCTTGCCTCCCACCACCTGCAAACATGGACTGACTGTAGGGCCTCTGGGAGAAACTAACAAGATTAGACAAACTTTGTCCTTTTAATAGAGCGAGGCACAATGCCTTTTGTATCAATTGGAGGAGTGAAGGTTATTCGTTTGGTCTGAAAGCCCTTCAAGAGTTGTGTGTATATAAGGAAAAAGATTGGTGTCTGCCAATTAACAGACTAAAACAACAGACAGCAGACATCATTGTTAAAACAGCATACAATGCATTTTCTTATTTCATATTAAAATATATTTTAGTTAGATCACCACCCCAAGGGCCAGTGTCTCTCTATACTACAGTGTTCAGTGGCAGAAAAGTATATCACTTTATCAGGTTGTGTTAGGTGAACAGATGCTGCTCAGCTAACAAATAGCTGCTGAAAGTCAAATCAAGTTTGTCACGGGGCTATCCCGTGCCATATACTAAATTACAATGTGTATAATTTACTATTCTATATTAAATGGTCTATTTATACAGATGTTTGTTTTTGTAAGTTTTACGTTTGTCTAATTTGTGGACCAGGTGTTTCCATTAGTTAATTGGCATAGCTAATTAACTAAACAGGAACCAGCTGATATATGGAGGCAGAGGCTGGAGGATTGGATTTCACCTGCAAAGCAGAAACAAGTAAGGAGAGCTATACTGGGGCCCTGGTCATTTGAAAGGGCATTGCCTAATTGTAGTTTCTTTTGTAGAGTTTTTGTTTTGTTTGGTATTTAGATTATTTTTATAAAATTGTATTATCAGTCATATTTGGATTTAATAGGCCTGTGCTCTACCTGCCAACTAATTAATGAATAAACTATGCCTGGACTGCAGAAGTGAGTGTGCCTCCATTTTTCAACCAACCTCACAAAGATAGTTTCAGAAGCAAGCAACATGCAGGTCTTTCTCAAGATCAAATGGTGGCACCAATCTGCTATGACCCTATCTGCAGCTTTAATGTAGCAGATAGGTGAACTGTTGATTTATTTAAAGGGGGTTAGCTATGTATGGCCACTGCTAATCTTTACAAATAATGTTTTGTTGTCTTTGACTACATATTGTTGGAATATGTTATTGGAAACTTAATATTATTGTAGGGAGGCGTAAACACGTATAACCTGTTCATAAAAGCGTTGGCATCAACATTGGTTTAATAAAATATTAGATCAATTAGACATGCCCTACTTTTTTTGAAACTTTACATTTCCTGCCATTCCTTAAAATGTCCCAAATCTGGACATTATATTCCAATTAGTTATGATCCACAAGCTAAATATATTGTATTATTCCGCTGAATATGCTTTACATTCAAGTACATTTTTCCTTCACTCAAGTTACATTTTTTCTTTATTCTGTCAATCTTTCCAATCATTACATCTAATAACTATCTAATAAACAGAAGTCTCCATAGTAGGAAAGAGTGAATGTGGAGAATGCAGTCTCCACATTCAAATAAGGCTGAAGAACGGCTGGAAAAGCAAGGATATGCTAAATTGGCATTAGAGTATGTATAAAATGTGCATATATACAGTAACTAAGTATTGTCCAATGGTGATTGCAGATGGTGTAAAAGTTACCTTGATTTTGCCATTATGCGTGTGTGACTATTCATGCGGCAAAGAAGGGTGCAAGAAATTTGGGTCATGCAGTAGTTTGTAAGGTTATAATCTTCTTTGGACAATTATATGACACAAAACTTGTGTTGTAAAAACGTCAATTACGAGGGCCCTTTTTAACAAGCTGTATGATCACCACTTAACATTTTGGAATGCGAAACCATAACGCCTCATTCTAAAGCAACATTACTGTATGTTGTCTTCCAAACATTCCTCCTTCTTCTCCTACAACTATTTCCTTCTGACATCCCTCCTGGCAGCCAAAGCATGTCCAAACCTGCCTGACAAATGCCAATAAAAACCAGGCCCTTGTTATGGGAGGGGCAATCCAATAAGTCAATTAGCAGGCTATTGCTTTGAGGCAGGAGGGGGGAGGCTCTAAAGTTCTCCAGACATTCCCTCAATGGGGTATGGGTGTGGCACCCAAAACACCAGAGGGGCAGTTAGAGAATGAAAGAAAAAAATAAGTGACACACATAGCTATAATGCAGGAACAGGAGTTAATTGATTGCAAAGCAGAATATTAGCATACTGTATATATGAAGGCGTTGACTTGGTAGAGGGGAATGTAAAACTGTAAAATGTGGATATAGGCACAAGAGGGGGAGTTGGAGTAAGAATTAAATAAATAAATGACACACATACTGTAGCTCTAATGTGTTGCAAAGCATTATGGAGTAACTCCTTGGAAAGCAGAATATTAACATACTGTGTAAAGGGGTTGACTTGGCAGAGGAGAATGTAAAACTCTAGAAGGTGGACAGGCACAAGAAACAGTATGGTGAAAAACAATTAATTAAGTTTGACGGGAATGGGATGAGATACTGAAAATAGCTAAACACCCCGTCTCCTTTGTTGCTACAATTGGGCATGAAAAGACAGGGGGGGTCATCTATTTAAAGGTGAAAGGTCAAGGGGAGCAAGCCCCCAGGCACTGAAATGTTTAGAGTGGGCTTGGTTCAGTGGACCGGGAGGGAGGACACGGGTGAGAGAGAATTCCGTTATTTGCTGTAAAATAGACACTATGTATTGTCCCAGAACAATATCCCGATGGTATATTTAAACCAACCACTTTCAATATGTAAGTACAATATGTGTACAGTAGGCCTACTCTCGGTCTATGACTGAAATAAAATTAGACACCGATGACTGTGTGTCCTTTATTTGCCCGCACATGTGTGTGTTTGTGTGCACGTTGTATTCAAGCATGAATGTATGAACATGTTGGGGTTTTTTTTTAATGCCACTTGCATATTTATAATGTGTGTCTATTAATATGTTTCATTAGCCTATTTGCGTACAAAGGACAATCAGGAGACCTTGCCATGCATTTAGTGAGACTGGAAAGCCAATGTACAGGACTGTAGTTACAGTTACTTCACTGTATAAATTCACATTACAGCTTCACATTACATATTCCAGGTGTCTGGTATGATGTGCAGTGAAGTCCTCAACAGGGTCTCTCTCAGCTCCATCCAGTCTTGCTATGACAACATGACCTGCTTGGCCCATGTAGGCCTGTTGTTGCCACATAAAACCCCTCCAGTTTAAGATGCTCTTTACTTGTGGGGTGTCAAGGTTACTCCTCACTGCAACTTTTTGTTCCTCGTCTGTCTTTCTGTTGTTCATTGTTCCTCCACTATGGGAATTCATTGTTTGCCAGCTTGTTTGTTGTTTTAGGTTGTTTATTGTTATTGTCCTTTTCGTTTTATATTCTTCTGGGGTGACACCGGCCACCAACCAGTTGTGAATTCATCTCAGATGCTTCCCTTTCTAAACGATTTCTCACTGAAATCCTTTCTGTTACTCTCTCTGCTACTTTTAGAAAGAAACATGCTAAGCATGCTAAACTCCCAATATCTCCCAGTGAATCCCTATTATGTTATATTGACATATTGTTGTTATGCTATGTTATGCTAAACTATGCTATGCTATGCTATGCTATGATATATGATATGCTGTCAAGGGTGGTCATGCCACTATTTAAGAGAGTCTTCATATGGAACATGGAAGTCATTATGAGCCCTGGGTAAGACGAGACCTTTAGGTTCATGGGCCAATATATGGAAATGAAGGTAAATGAATAAAGGTAATTTAATTAAACATTGTTTTGTGCTTCAGACGAGCTCCATCCACCACTGGTGTTCTCATAGGGAAGGAGTCAGTCTATTATACTCAGGGAATCCATTTGATCAGATTCATGTTCTTTTGGCTTTTGGATTCAATTAATTCTAAAGCAATTCTAAAGCCACTTTTAAATAAATGTTATATGTTCTTTCATTTAATTGGAGAATTTCCTAAATATGTAATCTGGCACTGTAGCGTGCAAGGGTCTCTAACTGTTTACAAATTGACATAATTTATTAAACATTTTTGGAAACTATATGTAGCTGTTCAAGCTCAAGATGAAAAACAAGTATGTGACATCAACACATTCTGCTGCCTGACAAGATTTATTTATCCTTTTTTTTATTAATCCATTTCACAACTGCCTACATGTGTACTCAGAAATTCGTTTTTACTCAGGAATAATAAATGCTATATACAGTATGTGCTAGATTTCCCTCTCCATCTGCTGCACTTACAATAGTTATAATCCCTTTTCTTATTCTCTTGACAGCTTCAGTACTCTCTCTCTCTCTCTCTCTCTCTGTCTCTCATTCTTGTGTCCTTTATACTTAACACAGGTGTGTCAGCCTTGAGAGAAAAGACATACATACAGAAGCACAATGGGAAATAGTTTGCACGTAGTGAGCATCATTTTTTATGTGCACGCACACACACACACACACACACACACACACACACACACACACACACAGACACACATGGGTTTAAACGATTATAAGGCCCAACAAGACTTCAGCCCCCTCACCCATTACTCTCCCAGTCTCTCCATCTATCCACCTCTAGTGAGCCCCAACTGCTTTCATTACTACCAGATTGTTCTAATAAATCAACCCCATATCTTGCCTCTTTCTTGTCCCTCAGCACCCAGAGCAGACTGTGCAGAGAATCCTTCCCAAATGAGAAGCATGCTGTGGAGATAATGAGGTTGATAGGCTGTGAAGTTGAGGATTATGTTCATTTAGTGGTTCAGATTTACAGGCAGTCTCTGGTGCTCATTGTGAGGACTGAGATTCCCCCCAAAGGAAATCTGCTCAGTCTCAATCAAATATGCAACTCCAATGTTGGGCAGAAACTAGTTACTAGTTACTGTAATGGTATTACTTTTTTCAGTAACTAGTAGTGTAACTAATTACGATTTCCAAAACGGTAATAGTATTACAATTACTAAATTATTTTTCAGAAGGGGCGAGGCAGGGTAGTGATTGTGAAAGTAATATAGTAATGTAACGAGTAACGTAACTAATATAATATTAATCCTTTTTGAAGGAGTAATAAGTAAATAGTAACTTATTACAATTCCTGACTAACTTGCCCAACACTGCAAATGACATAGCCCCCTCCACCACATAACAAGTTGCTCATAGCTCTATGAGTAATATCAAAGTCCTTCTAAGTCTTGCCACTCGCAACCATCTTTGAAACGCCCCGGGCAGTTAATATACATTTCCGACTCGGGCTGTAAGATCTTCACCCATTGGTTACGGTTGCTATCATTCTATGATATTCTCTTTTGTACTCCTAATAATATTGCAGTGTGATTCTTGCCAAATGAGTCTACCATGTCACTCTGTCTCTCTACTTCTTTAGTCAAGGATATACTGTACCGTACCTACCGGTATTCTCAACATGAGATCCAGCACTGGCTGTGAATGCTATTCTGGTCGTTACAGAATAAGCATTAGTTACAACAGCCAAGTACGTATAACATATGCATATTTTACGCTATCTTACTGTATCTCCCTGCTGTATGGTACCATACTGGAAACTATCGTCTGACTCTGGCATATCTTGTAAATGTACATTCCCGAAGCACATCTAATTGCACATTTATATGGGTGCCCAATCATTTATTTATCGTTATAGTGCCCTGTGAAAACAGATGCTAAATGTTAATCTACCCCATGGCGTAGTAGTCTAACTAATAACGGCTTTGTGTGTGGTACAGGAGGCGTTCCGGTATCTGATCGGTTAAAATTGATGCGTGATTGACATGCCGGAAAGGTCTGTTAGGAAGACTGTATAAGCAGGTGGCTTATGTCAATGCAATCACGATTGGTTAAATAGGCTAATGCTTGGCAGTTATAAAGCAGACTTTTGGTTTTATGGTATGTGTTATTATTTGGATATTTTTCTCCAATTGATATTTGCCGTATCGGAATTCTGTCATAGAGCTCATTTAAAATAAGATAAGTGGCATGTCTCCTCTATACGTATAGTGTCTCTGGTAATGTCAGCCCTCACCTATCTACTGTAGATGTGTGAATAAACCCTTTTAGGAATACAGAAAATTATCACATTGTCCTGTCGTTTGTTTCATGTTATATTTTCCATAAAGTCTCCATACAGTAAAATATGTTATTATTGATACAGTATTATTGTGACTGAAGCCTATCCTCAGTTTGTGTTAATGTATTGTTGGAGCGTTGTCTTTCTAACTAATCTGAAATATTAATGACAATAAATAGTTTTCATTTAACGATAATTGGCCTGAAGGAGTTTTAAGAACTCTGTATAAGCACATGGGGATCTTAGAGCAGGTCAATCAGACATATGTCTTTATTTGGCACTCAGGCAGAAGTTATACGAAGATTTTCCATTAAAGAGTTCCATTAAAAGTAAATCTATACAGTAGCCTATTTACCTTATAGAAATGTATGGTTAGTTGGATTGGGCTATGCTGGAAGATTAGATTTTCTCATACTGTAGGCTACCAATCATACAGTTGCACAAACAGGTGGTCTAATTATCTTGTTTTGTGGGTGGGATTAACCTGGTGGCTGAATTAAGCATTACAACAAATTATATAAACGCTGGCACTTGTCTCTACTCGTCTCTACTACTCAACTTTGATATCATATATATTTTACTGTTTCAATATATGTTAACAATCACTTTAATCCTGATCAATTCAGCCATGTCATTTGTCCTTCAATAAAGTAAATGCATGATGTTGATGTGTGTATATGCTACCCACTGTATCTTCAAAAAAGAAAGCATGGAATGCCATCCTGGTCATGCACTGTGAGCCTAGTTTTAGCTAAACACAAAAAAATATATATGTTTTTAACTCCTTGTAATTTTGTGGAACTTTGTGACCATTAATCTAATAACATAATCCAGTGCCTGGTTAGCACCTCCAGTGTGGGTATAGACCATTGACCATTGTCAATCAATTGTCATATTTGTTTTGATTGTTTATAAAAAATCACGAGTCAGATAAAAGTAGACAAACTGATATAGTGATATACATTGACCCTTGCACCTTGCAGCTAAAATGTAAAACAAAATGACTTGCAAGACATACAAGACATCTGTCTGAATAATTTTTTCTTACGATCAGCAAATATAGCAATAAAAGACCTTTAGCTCTGTCAGGAAATGTGTGGTTTGTTATGTAATGTTTTCCATTGGCATCTATTCTCTGCTATTAGATGAAAATATTATAAATGACCCGGCCCTCTCCACAAACCAATATTACGTCAAAAAGTTATTATTCTGAGGTTAGGTGTGTTGTTAGGTGGTTATTTGAGATACAGCTGTATAGGATGACGTACTTACAGTTTACAGGTTTGGTGTAAACAGTGGCCGTGTTCATTTGGAGACTACTTGGCTACTCAGAATTCTATACTGTATGTACACAGTTTATAATACTTTATGTATGAAATGGAGAAATATGACACACGCTGTTGGAGTTTGGGAGCATGTACTGTATATAGTGCAAGAACAAATATAATTTTCACATTCACTTTTTAATACTGTTTTCCCTTCAGCATTCCTGTTTTTTTTTATTTTTTTTATTTTTTAATATCAAAAATTAATTTTTAAAAACAGTTGAAAACTCGAAAAGAAACAAAATGTTACAAAAAGCCAAAAATGTTTCCCAAAATAAAAGGGAAGGTCCCTGTCATGATGAAAATATGTTAAATATTTTCTGTCACTGTCACAACAAATAATCTCTTCCAGTTGGTGTAAGGGAGAGCAGAGAGTATATGAACATATATGTTTGTATTGGAATATTTGACATCGTGGGGAGTTAGGGTTTAAGATAGTATGTTGTGTTATTAAGGTTGAATGTTTTGGTGTATAGTCCATGTACTCATATGGGAAACATGTGCTGACATACCAACCCAGTGAAGTATACACTTATCCACAGTCTGTTCACATACAATTTAAATGCGTAGCACTTTCATGACCTTATACTGACGTGAATATTCTACAAATCACTAAAGTTTACTTTCAAAACCGCTCAAAATTGCCAGCACCATTTGAGAAATATCACGTTAATATATGATATCAGAGCATTTAGTCTATATAATCAAAACACACTCTGACAACACATGATTTGACAATAATAACTTCAATGATGTAACAGTTAATAGGAGGTACAGTATAGCAAACCTCAATATTACTGTACGAGTCCCTAACACTTTTTCTTTGAAGCTCTTTGAACTTGCTTTCAGTTTTGGGGGTGCGTGTGTGCACCGCTTTTATAGCAGCGGGCTTTGTGGCCAAAGGGCTGTGAATGCAGTTTTAGAGCTTGGTTGTTCAAAAACAGTCTGAGGTTTGTCTTAACCATATCCTTATGGTGCTGGCAGACCTGGCAGTGAGAATTAGGTGTCTGAAAAGACAATCACATTCACTTAGTGACTTAAGTATTTTGGGGTTAACCTCACAGCAAAGTATTTTGAGCCTATGTGAACAACACTTTAGTCAGAATTTCTTTTAAGGGCAGCCTTTGCACTCATAAATTTAACTTGCAATGTTGTATAAAGGTGGCTGCATAAGAAACCAAGCTTATACAGACAGATCAGTGATCTTGCTAATTGGCCAAAATGCACAGAAAAGTATAATCCAAAGACAACATGAAACAATACTTTTTCAAGTGAGGACAATATACAACATATCTACGATGATATCAATGACAGCAACACTGAAGAAAATGCATAAAAATTGAAAATAAAAAATATACAAACAAACTGCTTGCACACATTCAGATAGCAACATTACAGCCTTCACATAGTATCGCAGCACAGAACTACGCAGGCCAGAGTCCATTCTCAGGTATTCTCTTCATTTAGTATATTTGTGTTTCACAGCAAATCTATCTCCCATGGAGACAGCAGTTTGGCATTTGTGGAGAGGAAAAGAATACATCTGGTGGAACTGAATCAAGAAATGTCCTGTTCTGGTGTTCCCCAAGTAAAATCTCCACTCACTAATGTCTTGACAGTCAACAACCTGTTGATTTGTAACAGATTTAAAGCCAAATCCAATCATTATCATCAGACTTTTTTCAAATTCAAATTTAAACAACAGTGAACACAATTCTTATGGGCAATTTGGGATCAACTTGTACCACTAGATGAAACCCAGATGAGTTCCCATCAGTATTGTAACACTCTCAAACACAGTCATTTGATTCACTCATGTTACCCATATTCCGGGACACACACCATATCTGTATCTCCAAAATCCATCACAAATGCAGCACAAATTAGAAGTGAGTTCAATCACAAAAATCCTTGCCAATGTAAATGCAAAAACGCACTTCTGTTTCAATATGCTACTAATAACCTTGTTGAAAATTGCCATAGTAGTTTAATATCATGGAATGTTTCCCCACCGTCGTAGTCCACAGAATAACCAAATTCATCAATTTATTATTATGTACTGTGATGGTTAAGGGCCGTCATTATAAAAAAAATATAATTCCATATGTCCAGGGTTACATTTTTTTTTTCTTTTTTGGTAAACAAAGGACTGTGTAATATATTTGATAAAGTACCATTTGGTGCTGTTAATAATGTACAGTATATAAGTGCCAGATATTTCACATAATGGATTTTAATTAACCTCTTCCACATTTAGAAGACATTATACGGTGAACGATATCACACCTGTTCTAATGGGCAAGCCCACTCTCATTGATTTTTTAAATTGTAGAACAGATCCAAACCTTAGCAATACGATGGTTTCAAGGCTGCTACATTGTTATTTGATAGACAATGTCCTTGCATTAAGGGAACCTCATAATCCAATCTCCCATTTGTTTGCGAGGAGTGGGGTGGCAGGGGCGTGTGACAACGGTCGATGTCTGGCTGCTTAAGGGTACCGTTTCCCCCATTCTCCAGGGAAGCTTTGATCCCCTCAAGTTCCATGGGATCCAGCTCAGCAGAACCCAGCTCCATGTCGGGCTTGGCCCGCTTCCTCTTCCTCAAACAGATGACTGCCCCAGCCACCACAGATACCCCCAGCACAAGGGCGAGAGCTGCCACTGCTGGGATGAGAGTGTTTTTCAGTTGGCTCTCCGGCTCCACCCTGGGTTCTGAGGATGTATTCTGGACACCTGTGGTGCGAGCCTCCATACATGATCCTGTTTCAATTGAGTTGTTAGCCCTGAAATTCACCCTCTCACCCAGGGGACTGGCACAGACCGAGTAGGTACAGTTGGGTCGCAGGCCGCGCAGGGTGTATTCTGGGTAAGAGGCCGGCAAACTGAGGGACACCGGACGTCGGTCTGGTCCTGATAGGTTACGGTAGGTCAACTTAATGCCACGGATGTTTGGTCTCATCCCAATGAAGCGGTGTAGATCTAGAAGGATGGATGTTGAAGTCACCTGGCGTGAGCTAATCGCGTCAGGTTCAGATGTCATCACTGTGGAAACCACTGGGACTGTTGTCACAGGCTTTGTTGCCTCAGAGTCTTCTTCTAAATTCTCACAGTAAAGTCCAGAGGTTCTTTGGGGACACAGGCAGCCCATTTTGCCCTCGGGGGCAAAACTGCATGTACCACCATTGAGGCAGATGTTTGGTGGACACATGGTGAAGCTTCGAGTGACTGGAGGTTCTGGCAGATTCTGTTGATGTTGTGTTTTAGATGCATCAGGCTGCTTGCTGGGTTGGCGAGAGGGGATGTCATTAGCTTGGGTGGCTTCTGCAGAAGTGGTGGGAAGTGGTGGCACAGGAGTGCTCTGCATGGGAGAGCCACTCAGTACCGTTGTGCTCGGAGGACATCCAAAGTCTTGGTACTCCAATGCTGACAACATCTTTCCAGCATTGATTGGGGGGAAGTGGCATCGGGTTTCTTCATTCCTCCCCAGAAATATATTTTTCTCCTTAAGCCATACCGGAAACCAAGCCAGTTGGCATAGGCAATTGAAGGGGTTCTCAGCTGCTGTCAATTGCCCCAGCTTGGGGAAGGTAAGGAAGAAACCTTGGGGGAATCCCTGGAGATTCAAACCACTCAGGTCCAGCTCTTGGAGTCCAACCAACTTCTGGAAGTCCTGTGCCTTAAGCTCCCCTAGAGGGTTAGAGGCTAGGTTGAGCTTGTTCAACCCCTTCGGGGATCCCTGCTTTAGAGCCTGTGGCACTTCAGACAGCTGATTCTGAGAGACATCCAGATCATGAAGGTTCTCCAAGGAAGCCATAAGATCCTCGTCAATGGTGGTGAGCCCCAAAGAGGCCAATTTAAGGGCCTCTAAATGGGGTGTCTGGAAGTCTGAGTGTCCCAGGTTTGGAAGGGTGTTGTAGCTGAGGTCGAGGAGCAGAAGCTTGGGGAGCCGCAGGGAAGGCAAAGAGTTGAGCTGGTTACTCTGCAGCTTGAGTTCCAGCAAGTTTTTCAAGTGGTCAAATGCTTCCAAATGGATGCTCTTAATCCGGTTGGCATGGAGATAGAGCCTCTCCAACTGAGCCATGCCAGAGAAACTATCCTTGGTAATGTGGGTAATGTGGTTAGAAGACAGGTCGAGGTTCTTTAGCTTGGATAGTGTCTCGAACACTCCGTCTGGAATCTCCGTTAGCTCATTCTGACTCAGGTCCAGAAGGTCAAGCTCCCCGAGGCCAGTGAAGTCATCCTGGGCCAGAGCAGAGATGCCATTATGGAAGATATAGAGGTTTTTGGAGTTGACAGGGACCTGTCGGGGTACAACGCTGGAACGTCGCCCAGAACAGAAGATTGTATCAGGACTCGAGCATGAACAGTCCATCGGACAGTCACTGGAGAACACCCAACCGGGACACAGGAGAAGGAGGAGAGGGAAGAAGCCTGGCATTGTGGTTTCAGTTTTGAATATCTGAAAGAGAGGAGAGGAGTTTGGTGAGCACAGGCCAAAAAGCTATTGCTCATACATTTGCATAGAACATTTACTAGATGTGGAACAAGCTAGTATGAATATAAAGATAGTCCTGAGAAGTTGACCTGTCCATCACCCATTGCGAACACCACATTGTCCTCCTCTCGTTCCGTAAAGAGTGTTGGAGTCATCCTGGACAACCAACTACTGTATCATGCGCAGCAAACATCGCCGCAACAGCTTGCACCTGTACATTTTCACTCTACAATATCAGAAGAATAAGGCCGTTCCTTTGAAGGGAAGTGACACAACTCCCGGTCCAAGCTGTAGTGATTACCCGCCTGGACTACTGCAACTCGGTGTAAAGCAGACTACCCGTGTGTACCAGACCCTTACAGCATGTTCAAAATGCCGCAGCCCACCTAGTTTTCAACCAATTCAAGTTCTCCTGTAATGTTACCCCCCGCTAACGAGTACTTCACTGGCTCACCATTGCAGCTCACATTATAATTCAAGTCACTGGTGGCCTATATTCATTTTCGTTCTGCCACCTCGGCTGCCCGGCTGGCAATGCCACCCCTACAAGGTCTCAAGACTCGCTCGTCGAAGTCTAGACTGTTTTCTGTCCTGGCACCACGATGGTGGAACGAGCTTCCGGCAACAGTCAGGACTGCTGAAGCACTACCTATCTTCCGCAATAGACTAAAGACACGTGTAGCATACTACACTGCATGTAAGTCGCTTTGGATCAAAACGTTTATGGTCTTGCGAGCCTTAGTTAGATTTTGCCGTGAGAATCAGTCTGGAAAGCCTCGGAATCATTTTGAATGTGTCCGAGTAGCAACTGAACATTCCAATCATCATCGTGTTAATAGCTATACGGGCGTGGTTTAGGTGTGCCAACAGCGAAAACCACCAGATGCTTCATCCAATCAACTGCCAAGTATTGTTGTGAAAGTACAGCCATTCACAAACAGTTTCAATGTACGGCTCCGCAGATGGACTTGTGACAACAATTCCTCTGGCATGTCAGGTTAAAAAACAACTGCCAAATGCAGTAAATGTAAATGAATGTCCTTATGAATTCACTTTTTAATGTGCCATTGCTATAACCCTATTGGTAGTATGGACAGAGTCCATCCCACCCGCAATGCAAACCATGCTCCGACGGATTAGAGCGTGAACGCCTTAGCAAGGGAGGCTAAAGACCTAGGGCTCTAGCATCTGTCACTAGAGCGTTCTAGAGTAACTGATTGCACAGCACTATCGTCTGGCCGCCATTACACTACAGTACAGTTGAGTCAGATGAGCTAGCATCTAGCATTATGAGTTGGCATCTAGCATTATGAGTTGGCATCTAGCATGAGGCTGATGAATATGAATGTATTGAATGAATGTTGACATTATTATTTCATCTTTATTTTGGGGAGTTTAATTAATATGAGGAGTCTAATTTAGTAAAACTGTCGTAAAAGCAATTGTTTTGACAAATTTTGTACAGTATACATGCTATATATTTTAAATATGTTCTCCTACCCAGTTCATACTTATCTCTAACCTATAGTACAACTGATTATTGCGTCTACAGCCAGACTAATGCAACATGGATATTTGTTGTGTCTTGTCAAGACTTGTCAGACTTTGACCTTTAAAGTGACTCTCTATGTCTTTCTGCCACTAGTGTCACACTAAGCGCACCAGCATCAGATCTAAACAAATTATTTGGGGGCCACAGGCTATGTAAACCAACAACAGAGGTGCTCGGATTACAACACAGGGAGGGAGTGTAATCTCATTCTCTGCCCATCAATTTATCCATAATATCTTAGCTAACAAAAATAGCTTGTTTTCTGCTTTATTCATGTTTCATATTTTATTTTATATCACATTCAAGCTCTTCACTGTCGGTTGTCTGGGAATGTTCCATCATCTGACAATATTTGCTTATTTCACTCTTACTCTCAAGATAAGACCATTATCTTGCTGTGTAAATGATGGCGGTAATTACTGCAGAAATAGGGACGCACTGGTTTTGTTTGAGGTGTGCGTATCTGATTGACCCACCAAGTAGTCCAGGTTGCCCAGACTACATAGCATGTAGAGTGCATTGCTTCACTGAGGCAAGGCTGTGATTTGACCGTATACAATATGTGACGCTGGTCATATACTGTATACTAGTGGTCGAAAACACGCACACATGAACATGCATGCACACCAACACATTTGTGTTACAAAGCTCTGCGGACTCCTGGGGTGAAAGTTGAAGAAAAAGAGATGTTTCATTAAAACCAAAAAGTGCACCTTTGGCTCCATACCTCCTTTTTCCTGCATTAATTCCCTTCTGTCTTCATAACAGACAGTCAGCAAGGTCTAACAGGGCCAGCATGGGTTTGTGGAATGTGTCATACACAGTACAGCATTCCCTCCAAAATACCTCTCTTCATCAAAAGCAAATGGTAGGTGGAATAGCCTTCTGAGAGGAAGTGTGCACAGTAAGAAAAAAACAGCTTTGGGAGATACTGTAACTTTACAGAGAATGCCACAACATGATTTGACAGGCTTAATGGTTCACGCATTTATTTTGACCAATGAAAGTGTCTTTGTCAACTATTTTACAAATGCACACACAAAACCAACGAACACGTTTTTACCCTTACTTCTATAATAGAAGGTTTGAACAAGGCCTTATGTGTAACAGCAGGTCACACACAAAGGCACGCTTACAAAGTAAAGTAGTTCTAGAAAGAGTCACATGGTACAATAGGATTAAAACAACACTCATTCATGTCAACACTTTTTGTAATGCCTTTTTTACATAGTGCGTCTGGCAGCATTATGTCTCATATGAATGACCGGCAGCAGGTGGAGTTATGAATATGCTGTAGTCTAAATTAAAAGGTCTGTGTTTGTTTGGAAGATAAAGAGAGAGGGAGTGAGAGAGACAGTTATGAAAAAACATACTGTACTGTATGAGAGCAAGACAGACAACCTGACTTAAGGAGGAAATGACTAATCGTGCACAAGTAGTTTACCCTCCTGTATTTCCACAGGCCATTTGGCTTGGGCTGTGACGTTTCTGTCAAGATCCATACACATAAAAGCTTAGATGACAGGTGTGATTCATTCGGGACAGTCCATTCACCTCTCTGCCCTGGAATTACCTTTTACAGAACAGCTGTGCTGTATAGGAAAATACACCCCCCCCCCTCCTAATAAAGAAATAAACAACAATAGGCCTAATTGTTTAGTCTTATTGTAAATACTAATGGATTATTATGCACATATCTCCTTTGTCAGCATATGCTATACATACACATACACATACACATACTGACATGTACATACTGTCCATGTCAGCCCTACAGTGTCCAAAGTGTAACGGTCTGGGCCGCGCCGCCGATGGGCGGCTCACCCCCTACCACCGTTACCGGGTCCTGCGTGCTCCCGCCCTCGGTTTCCAGACGTGCACTTCCCCAGCGCTCCTTGTCTCACGGG
>JAODUE010012859.1:0-26740 GCA_027564755.1 Amblyopsis hoosieri | reverse complement strand
CACACACACACACACACACACACACACACATACACACACACACACACACACACACACACACACACACACACACACATACACACCGCATCCAAGGGCTCCCCCTGTTCTCTCTGTATTCTCTATGGTGTGACAGCCCGGTAGGTGTATGTATAGCTGCTCCAGCTCGCCCCCACACCCCGACACAGCTCATCACCACCCAGAAACCTTCCACCGTAGGGGGGGGTTATGGATGGCAGGCCATAGGAGTGTTGACCCAGCATTACTGGGTTTAACAATAGCATCACTGACAACTCTGTCTGCCGTTGTCACTACGGCTGAAGATCACACTTCACAGGGTCTGGGCACGTACAGGAGAGAAGAGGTGTGCGTGTGCGTGTGCGTGTGCGTGTGCGTGTTCTCGGTGGGTCAATCACCGTTAGATGCTGGCTCTGCAGGAAGCACCAAACGTTAACGTCACTAAGAATGTGGTGCACTCAAACCGTCACCTCTCGCTCCCTGTGATGGATTGGGCTTCAAGGCAAGACGGTGTGGGTGGAAAGGGAGAGATTTATTTTACCAGGAAAACCTCTCTCTCTCTCTCTCTTTCACACACACACACTCCACATATACCCCACGAGGAAGGAAGGAATTGCATCATAGTTTGGAAATCAGAGACGGACATCTGTTTCCAGAAAACACGGGAATATGTTTAACGTAAGTACTGGTATTGTTGCAGTATAGCTTTGCGTACATGTAAACATAGGCCATACAAACATGACACTATATATAGACACTTCACATGCAAAACCATTCACACACACACACACATACAGTATAAAGCCACAATCAATCTCCGGCACACACACACACACACACACACACGCACACACACACACACACAGAGATGCAGTGGCCACTGCAACTTTTCACGTGCGGGAGGAAAACGGAGGTGAGGAGGCATGGGAACAGGAGGAGGAGGAGAAGTGGCCCACAGCTGGTGCCACAGCAGCCGTCAGCAGCCCCCCCACCCCTTGCACTGCACTCTGGTTCTTGATGACGCCAGCATTCAGAGGGTATTTTTGCAGGCGGGTTTCACTATTTTGCAGGTAGATGCAGATTATTCCTTTTTCTTTCTTTTTTTGTGTGGCCGGGGTGGGTCTCAGGTGTGAGCAGAAGAAAAGGGCTCGCTGAGAAGCAGTAGAGGGGGACTTTTGATATGAATCCTCCCATGGGGTTTCTTCAAAATGCTGACTTTCTTTCCTTGCTATGCATGAAATGTCTTTTCGTAAAACACGCTTCGGCTTGAAAGTGCCCCCCACTGGCCCCACCCCTGCTCCGCCCCAACTGACAACGCCCGACGACGGCGGAAGCGACAACGGTAGCTCGCGGTGGCACAGTAGAGACCTAATTTCTGCTGTTAGAAAGTTACGATTTCTTTGCGCTAAAATGACGACGTGGTTGTTTCCCTTGCACTTGGACTCCCTCACGGAGGTTTGCTACAGCTTGGTCTGTGTATGACCCAGGGACAGTTTGTTCCTTAGGGCGATTGGGTGACGCACTGCCAAAGGGAGAAAGAGAGAGGAGGGAATTTCAAACTTGACCAGTGTACGCTACGTAGCTGACTGTCCTGCCTCTAAACATCTTAATCCAATCAGCGTCCAATGTTCCGTGGAGTACATATAGCCAGGCTCCAGCCCCTTTTTGGGCGATTTCAATATGGCTGAAAATCGTCCTGACCACTCTCATAGATGTTCCGCGTTAACATATTTTTTCACAAATGCAGGCTCTTCAATGCATTCTCTGTGGCTTCCGGGGGTGCTTGCACTAACGTGTTTTCGTAATACAAAACGTTCGTAGGTATCTGTCAGTGTCGTGCGGTGTCTACGCAACATGATCTAGCATGGTTCGTCGCTGAACATTATGGATTATGTCTTATCTGTTCTGTCTGCATGATTTGCAAAGTAAGTAATATAATAATATTAATAATAATATGAATTGGTAGGATCGTTTAGTGTGTATGCAATTGTGCTTCTCCATAACCATTTTTAACAATATCTGAACAGAAGCCAAACGTCAATGTTTTGCATTCACTTGAACCAAGGTGGCCGTAGAGACAGTACCTTACTGCCGTACTGTAAGAGAGATTGGGCGAGAACGTTTTGCTGCACCTAAAATAACCATGAAAACTGAATCAGACTATTATGAATTCATTTATTTTCATTATCAATCTAAAGTGTGTTTTGTAGCCCTCGTTTATTTGACAGACATTTATTTGATTAATTAATTAAATTGTAAAGCAGACATCTCTGCTTGTTTAGTTTAGCCTATATGTTGCCATCTAGGGGGCAGGCTAGTGGTATGGCAAGAAAAACTATAGTAAGCGATTTCACAGTCAATTCACAATAAGCTATATCTCATTGGACTGCTGGTTGCCTGTTCATTGTGCTGGATGAAATGTGATGTTTGTAGCCTATACACAGCCCTGTCTCTGTACATAGTAACACTAACAAAGTGGTGCAGATCGCACCACACAACAATATCCTAGCCTTTGCTATGTGTTTTCAGTGTGTGGTGGGTGGAGCTTCTGATGGAAGAAAGAGGTTATTATGTTTTGATGGACAAGCTTTCTCTAGAATGATTCACTTAGATACCTTTCATTTACCTAGGTTACTGAATGAGTCACCAAAACAACTGCCCTCCCTAATTTCCTGAGCAGGAGCCGTCACGGGTATGATCTATAACAACAGGCAGGATGGTCTAGTGGTCTGGGTGTCATGGGTTTGAACCCTGGTGTTGACCTACCTGTAAGCATCCTTGAGTGAGATGCCTAACCCTCTGCCCCCTAACTGCACCTTACCTGGCAGCAATCACCATTAGTGAATGTAAGGTGCATTGGATAAAAATGCTAAATAAATGCAGTCCAGTGACTTCCATAACTGTTTTCAAAGATGATTATAAAACAACATGTCCAGAACACAGAAATTATTGTATTTCCAATAGCAGAGAAAAATGCTTATAAAATGTGTTTATCATCAGGATATATATTTATGTGTTTCTTAATAACCTCAAATTGGCAGGATGTCTCCATCTGTTCTATATACATACATTAGAATTAGTATAATTAGTATAATTAGTCCGTCTGCCTCCAATCACTAGAGTCCCACACACAGGCAAATGTACACAGTGCATACACCGTGTACACCAAGTCGATCGCGTAGTAGGCCCTCACCCAACCCCCTAGTGGCTATAAATATACATTACACGCAATGTCCACTGATGCCACAGCACAAAAATGCTCGTACCAGGTTGCCTTGCTTACCCTCGCACCTTCGCACTCTCTCACAGGCGGCCAGGCACTGATCGAACGCATGCATCTCTCTAAAGTGATGTCTCAGCACAAATGCCTGCTGCAGGAACCTATACCTGTGCATTGAAGACATCAATCCTGAGTCTCTCCACCGTGTGCACGTGCCAACACTATGTGTGCGTTACTGAAGCACCTGGTGTTTACACACCTGAGCTATCTATAGGCACTGCCCCGCCCTATCTATTGTCTGCGGAACAGAGCAGCTGAGGTCATAGAGACCTGCTGAGTCAAACGCAAACCAGAGGAGAGATCATAGAATACAGTTTCAGTGTATAATACATCATGCCACAGCCACAGAACAAATGGGCACATTTACGCCTCGTCATCACCTTCAAGTACAATTTAAGTTAACGCATTTTCTGTGATTCTTGTGATCACCAACGCACACACACACACACACACACACACACACACACACACAGACACACCATGAGAATGAAGGGTGTCCATTGACACATCACATTCACAGACAATGCTAAAACCTTTCCGACAAAACTGTATTGATTGCGGCAGGATTATAGCAGACTAATGGTGTGTGTATGCTGATGTGCGTGCAATACCCTGCACCTCCACTAGAGGCCGTTACCTTATGGGGACATTTGGAGCATCTAACATTTTACCGCATTACAGCATACGTAGGTAGGTGCTATTTTCAGCAGTATAATTTATATGGGCCTTATACAGAGCATATACATGGTACAACACAGCCATCATCGTCATCACATAACCATAAGGAATGCTGACCCAGGGGACCAGGAAGTGATCTGGTTAATCAGCTCGCTGTATGCCTCGGGAGATCGGCCCGGTCCCTGTGCCAGATGTTTGATGGCAAACCTCATTTATTTCTGCCAGCATCAGTGACAAAACAAAACTCAACCTTACTTCTTGGGCATCCCCTGCGTAAAGCAGGGTGTCTTATTGAACGTTTACCCAGTTAAGCTTGAAGGTCATGTTACATTACGCCGTAGTTAGCTTTAATAAATGCTGTATAGCGCACGCACACACACACACACACACACACACACACATACACACACTGTGTAGTTACTCAAATACTTTGTGGTGTGTAAAATATAACTTAACAATATCCACCAGATCATTATTTGTCATCTTAATTGGTCTGTAATCCACCAGACATCACGATGAATGCTGTAACATATCACATCAAAGGTATTAAAGGTATAGTCAGCTATTGCAAATAATAATAATAATAATAATAATAATAATAATACATTTTATTTGTAATGCATTTGAAACAAATCTCAAAGTGCTATTGCTATTGCTAATTGTAAGATAATACACATTTAGTCAAATTCACCAAATTTCTCCTCGCATTGCCTTCGTTTACCGTTCTGTGTGCTGAAAAAATAATCTGGTACTTCCACACAGCCCTGACTCCAGAAATAGGAACATAAACAAAGTGGCAAACACAGCACACAACAACAAAGCCGTAGTAGTACGCTTTGCTTCACAGTGTGTTTCAATGTGTGAGGCGGCGCTGTGAAGGGATATTGTTTTGGTTTAAGATAGAAGTTAGCAAGCATTCTCGAGAATTAACTAACTAACTTACTGACTAACCCTGCCGTTAAGTCAATACAGTTGTCCTTTTCTTAACTTGACAATATCCATAATGTACTGTGATCCTCCATTGAAACGGCGCACGCATGATTAAGTGTGTGTGTATGTGACCGTGTGTGACTATGTCACGCCACCTTACACATGAGCTGCCTAAATGAGCTTGGCTTGCGGAGCGACAAGGTCACAACGGGGAACTAGCCCTGCCTGTACGAAGGCTCAGTTACCTCTTCTAAGTGGACATTTCCACGCAGTCAGCTGAAACTGCACACGCCACATCCTAAATAGAGAGCAGCATGTTCATCTACAGTAACTGTGGTCGCTAATGCTCTTAAATGGTACTGCCTATGTTGGGGACACACAAACACAGGCATACTCATTCACACACACACACACTCTCTCACTCTCTCTCTCTCGCTCTCACATATATGTTGGGGACATATACACATATGTTGGGGAAACACACACGCACACACACACCTCTCTCTCTCACACCCTCTCTCTCTCTCTCTCTCTCTCTCTCTCTCTCTCACACACTAAAGCACAGTGTTTCCATCATAGTGGTCGTGGCCTACACCTGACAGTGACAGTGTTGTTGTGCCAGGTAAATTCAGGCTGTAGCCTGTAGCCTGATTATAGACTCTGAAGGCCAATGTCAAGTCCTCTATTGTGACCAGCAGTGGAGGGATATTACGGGAAGTTTAGCTCACAACATCAATTCTAAGTCCATTTCCTTTAGGGAAATGTGTTGGCTGGTTCACTAGTAATGTCCGGTTATTAACATTATGCCACACCTGTGTTTACCCTATTATGAAAAGGCTGTGTTCACACAGGTGTTAGTGTGGCGGATTTGACTTTTGGAATGAACCATGGATTTATTATTAGAACTGGATACAGCGCTTAATAATGGCAGCATTTGAGTTCCATGAGACCCGCTCGACCAGAATGCGTTTGTGTGCTCTAGTTCTGAGCATGCACATTAGCGTTATCTGTTCCTTACACGCAATCACAGTCCACCACAAATAATCACAATCTGGAAGCTTCCTACGCTCTAGGTGACCTTTAAATAAAATAAATAATAGAAATACAGTATAAATAGTAATATGATGATGATGATGATGATGATGATGATAATAATAATACTAATATGATTTGTTTTTGCATGTGTGGCGTGCTCACGGAATGGAGAGACATTTTTTTTTGGTCAACACAAGTAGTACCAGCGTTTGCCTCCGTGTCATTACAGTAAGGAAGCAAGCCTGGCTTCCCACCCCTGGGGGCTTGACACAGACACACTTCTCCATTAATCTCTATGCCATGGCAGCTGTGTACGTCAGTTGGGGTCACTGTGGGGCCTGTTTTCTGTAGCAGGACTGACCTGACGGCACGTATGAGGGTCTTGACTGCAGGGATGACCTCGTCCATAGCCACGTCACAGTATGGCTTGTCCTCCACGCTGTCCTCACCCAAGCCCTCCACTGACGCCATAGAGAACACAGAGGACGGACATTATAGACGGCCATTAAAGACACAAGGTTAATTACAGTACGATGCATTTGTCTCCATAGGGGTGATGACTTTGCGTGTTTCTGTGTGTGCGTGTGTGTGTGTGCGCGCGTGTGACATACCGTCAACTGGAGGCCGTGCTTTGAGTCGAAGCGACGTGCGGAAGCGCGTGCGGTCATTGAAGCTCCAGCTCTTCTGCACCTTTCCCGGGCTGGTGGCCTCCGGAACATTCTCCTGGCTGGGCGTGCGCTGGACACTAGACCCAGGAGGCAGCGGAGATGCCTTGATCCGGATGGCTTGCGACGAACGGGAATTGTTCATGCGGATCCGGTCCCGAAACGCAATCTTACTGCTGACAGTGGAAATGTATAAACAGTCACGCTGCTGTCCCAGAATATTCTTCAGGGATGTGGCAGAGCTGTGTGCTTTGTCCCCATTAACAAGAATGCCCGTGCCATTGACGACAAAGGGTAAACACTAACGCACTTGACCTGATATCTTGGCAAGGCAACAGTCAGAGATGCAACCCGAGCTGGTTAGAGAATAACATGTTAGTAACGGTGTATTCATATAACGTACAGTCAGTGGGTACATTGAACCCACCTAGACACAAAGAGACAGACCAACAAGCACAACAATAGTGAGAGAGACACACAAACGCAGACTTTGACATTGGTGTCGAGATATCAGGCTAGCTGACTTATCGTGAAGGGAGGACGACCATGGAGACCGCTCAATATCGCTAAAAAATTATTCTGCCCTGAGTATTTGCTTCTTTAATGTGCCTATCGCAGCACCTGATTCAGCAGAAATCTAACCGAAACCTGATACCGGCCTTACAGTAGTGCTAGGACGGCGAAAATATTCCACCCGTCACCGGTCACGAGTCCCCAGTTCCTTCAATAGGATGAATGGGTATCAATTGTGCTTTCAAAGGCATCATACAGAAAAGGTGCCTCATTATGTGTCTACACGACTAGCCTATAGCCACAACGCAAGGCATGTTTAAGTGTTCATATTGGCTCACAGTGGAGACACACATCCACTGACCCTTGACCCCTGACCAAAGACCAATACCAACAAACCGACTACGAGACTATGCCCGAGACTACGTTATAAACATCTGCACCAGAGAGCAATTGGCGGAATGTTGTTTTGATGATATACTCCTTGTGTGTGTGTTTTAGCGAGCCATTAAATGAAATTTAAATAGCACAGGGCATTAATGGAGACAGCATTTCGTACGTGCAAAACGGAATGCTTAGGTGGACTACTGTAGACTGGGATTAGAAGAGACTTTGGCATGCTATCGAGGAAGGCTGTAAATTACTGGGATGCATTCAGGTATAAGAGTTTAGCAAGATCCTGATGCATGCACATAATGCATGCAAAACAAATACATATAGCAAAGAGAACCCTATGCAGCCAGGACCACCCTGGCTTATCGCTGAAGGACACATTCAACCAATATAAATCAGAACTGCATGCAGGGTATAAAGGAATCAAGGGGTTGGATTGAGAACAAGACACAGTATCAAAAAAGATAGATATTTTCTGACTGTGCAATGTCACGACTGACAAGTAATAATCTGTCACGTTTTGATTTAAATCAATCTTTCCACCTCAAACAGAGTAGAAAATACCATTACTATTAAAACTAGCAAAAAGCCAAAAGAAACATAAAAGAAAACAACATTTGTCGCTATAAATCTGGCAGATTATCACTTTAAAGTCACATTCTGAGTCTGTTTTCATCCCTGGTTTTTGGCATAAACCATAGATGTTATGTTATGTTATGGTTGGTATGGTTTGCCAAGTTACAGTAAATATGGTTTCTCTACAAGTCATGGTGAAGTGCAGAAACCGACCTCTCAGCAAAACAGGGCATAGCGCCTCTTCATTCTCTTCACTATATAGCCAGGGATTCACTCAAGGGTTTGTGGAGGCTGCAGTGCTCATTTCTAAGGCAACATTACAATTGTGATGTTGATGTTGAGGCCGTGGGTGCAGCACCGAACCAGCGCTCCAGCTGGACAACAAAGGTCCGTCGGTCACCTGCCACTTTAAATAACCTCGCTCGGTTTGATCGGGAGCAGCGGAGTGAGCCACTGTGCCGGTCCAAAACACTTGAGTGCGTCAGGCAGGATTGTGCGTGTCTGGGGACGGGCTGAGTGCCTAGAGCGTGCCCCGTGCACAGGCTTGTTGCAGCGGATACCTCAGCTTGCGGCTCGTGTGAATCCGGAAGAAACCCCGCTTTTTAGAAAGCTGACTGAGGAAACACACAAGGCAGAGGGAGATAGGGTGAGGGGAGGAGACCAGTGGGGAAGGTGTGGGGGCGGGACGTCCGCGAGGATGGACGGTGGGAGAAGGAACAAACACAAGTAGGTTAAGCAGAGGTGAGCAGGGGTGACATCTCAATAGTCCACGTGGGCGAGTGAACTCGGAGGATGCAGCTTTGTATTGTGGAGTCACGCCCGTTCGGGAGTGACCAATAGGGCGAGGTATTGGTCGGGAGGAGGCATGCACATGTCGGTAGGCATGTAACCTGAGTATATCCATCACTTGTTCAGCTTTGTAGCAACACGAGGTCTCTTCAAACCAAAGGCATCTCTGTGGAACTGTCACCGTGTCCATGGACTGACATTACCACCACCCCCGCCCCATTACACCACTTACACGTGAAACCCTTGAATACAACGCATTGGCTCAGGTGAATAGGGAAGGTTATCAGTCCTAAAGTGAATGAATCAATGGTAACGCTGTGAATAAAAAGTAAAAAAGGCTTATTCCTTAATCCGTCTTAATACTGAAAGCAAAACAAACCTGCATTGGGCTTCTGCCTTCCTGAGGACAGATGGATGATGCAATGATGCAGGAATGACATGGAACAGAAAAGATGAGGGGGGGGGAGAGAGGAGAGAGGAGAGAGAGAATGAAAACGCATGAGTGAATGGAAGCCAGCGGGAAGTGGGCAAAGGTGGAGAAAGAATGTATGTATATCATGGCACACACTTCATATCAGCATTTAGTGACAGTTGGTTAGCAACACAACACATCTACAATGACACATCATTTTGTAATTACTGTAGCGCACACATGCAGAATGCATGTTGTTTTGCGAGCCCCTTTCATTTGTACAATCCATAGTTTTGGCTGTGTTTGGATATCTGTGTGACAGTGTGTAGACTTTGTTTGGCAACCAGTTAGGAGGACCCACGGTAAGGCCGCAGGAGATGAGTGGTGGCAAGGTGCGTACCTGTCCCCCGACAGGTAGGGGGAGCTGTAGGGCCGCAGCCCTGAAAGCAGCGTGTGGTAGGGGTTGTGAAGAACCTTCTTGGCGCTACGCTGCCGCTGGATGTGACTGAACAGTAACGTCAGTTCTCTGACAGCCACGTGCAAAAATGAAAGCAAAAAACATAATTGGAAATAAAACTAGGGAAAATATACAGGAGGCCAAATTAATGGTTAAAACTTTTAAATGAAGGGGAATGCCTCAGAGAGGTAATATAAAGTTAGTTATGAAGTCTTTATTAATGCCATAAATTCACGTTTCACAATAGTTTCATATATAGTATTCCCCTCCCTTTAAGCAAAACATAATTAGCCAAATGAATAACAAATACATGATAAAATGCAAAATAATCAAAATCAGATCCACAATAGAACAGTGGTGGCACTAATAGTGTGTGAGGTCTAGGGCTTAATGCATGGCAGGTTTGTGTCTTTAAGACATAGTGCATTGAGCTCTCAGGGCCACCAAATAAAATCTATGCACAGTGATACAGCATTGTGCATGGATTCAAATTGAAAGCACACAATATATGAGTGGTCTGGGGGACTCCGGGGCGATTGCATCCCTCTGCTTATAATGTTGCAGCACAGCACAGAACTACGCCTTGAATTTCACATTCAAGATGGCTGAGATGGCCACTACACTGTAGTCCCATTACATTTCACTAATGCCACCACTGAACCAATTAAATTAACCAGCGTAATGAAGGGCTTCACTAGGGTGTGCTCAATGCAAATGTCTATGTATGGGAAGCAATGAGGCTCCTGCATCACACAGTCTGTATGAAGACAGTCTCTCCATGTTGGCCTTTAGTGTAGCCGCCCCGTGGTCTCATATAGGCCAAATATGACAGCTCCCAAGGCCAGGCCTGAATGCTTACCTGAAGGAAGGCAACATGCTGTCATAGAAGTACCATGTCGCCGTTAAATAGGAGTGCTGGGCATCTGTGGAGTAGAGACGCCATGCTGCCTGGAGAAATGGATGCACACGCACACAACACACGTGCACGCACACGCACAGCACACATGCGCACGCACAGCACACACGCACGCACACGCACAGCACACACACACGCACAGCACACACACACGCACAACACACACACGCACAGCACACACACACGCACAACACACACGCACAGCACACACACACACGCACACGCACAGAACACATGCATATAGTGAATATTTAACTTTCTCTCCACCTCTCACAAGCAAGATCCAAGATCTCTCACTTACCAGGCCCTAACTAGCTCACTCAAGTCTTTTTACCCCTCAAACCGGAATATGTAAAAGTACAGTTTACTTAATACCAAAAATGCTAATTAGATGTACAAATGTTCTGCGGTTACCCACACTCTAGTTTACGTTTCACGTCATGAGCTCAAAGTCAGTATGGAATAGAAAAATGGCGAAGGTAAGAAAAGTACTTTTACCGCTGTCTTTTCGATTATAGTAGGTGATCTAAAGTAGGCAAACAGATCATTTGAATGTTTTTAAAGTAACTTTGTTACTTTGTAATTTAAATGTCAGAGATTACTTCTTTCAGTCATTTTATGGCATAACAACTACACTATACACAGGTTAATTCCACTGCTGCCTCATTCACATTGCTACAAACCTGTGAGAAATAACACACAAGCCATTCTCTTTCATTCATTTTCACTACAAACAAACAAACCTTTGCCTAACCTCCCTCATTAGGCGTAAACTCAATGTCGTAGTGAAAATGAATGGACGTGAATAGAGCTCTGTGTGTAAGATACCGTATTTTAGTAGTTATGGCAACATGAAGCGGACCATAGATTATTTTTTTTATGCGTCCCCGGATCTCCTCCACTCAAATTACAAGACGCAAATTTGTCACCTCGTCATGTACAAATTAGGAAATGCTCTCTCTCTCTCTCCCGCTCCCTCTCTCTCTTTCTCTCTCTCTCTGTCTACCTGTATGAGGTTGGCGGCGGGTGTCCTTCTCTTCTCAAAGTGCTTCTGTCTGTGCTGCTCCTGAACCTTCAGGGCAAAGCCTGACCCCAGAATGCCCTGAGGGGGGGGGGGGGGGGGCCGGGATGTCATGAAGCGGTCATGCCAATTAGAACAATCAGACTCTCATGGCAGGTTGCAAGTGAACGGGAAGAGACTCACGGCGGGCAGAGCAAAGAAAGACACCCCCAGGAGGGCAAAGCAGGCAGCTAGGAGCCGGCCCTGCCAGGTATGAGGAGTCTTATCACCATAGCCAATCGTGGTTAGGGTGATCTGGGTGTGGAAACACACACACACACACACACACACCACATTCAAACACGTCAGCAGACACTATCAACGGCCTACATTCACACAGAACTCTACATTTCCTCTATAAAAAGACTTGCAGTCTCTTAGGAACCTGCTCCTTCTAAATACGTCTTTTTGTTTCAGAAGATGCACTTCCACCTCCACATTCTCTACTGCGTGGGTCATGTAGTACTCACAGTCCCCCACCAGAGGGAGTCTGCATAGGTGTTAAAGTCTGGGTTGACGTCCTTCTCTGCTAGGTAGACCAGGAAGGATGCAAAGATCAGCACCAGGAAGCCAATATACCAAGCTGTTATCAGCTCCTGTTGAGGAAGAGAAGGAAATGGTTGTTTATCAATCAATTGCCAAGAGCAACCACAGTAGTATACTCATTAACTGTATTTAATCATCACTCATTACAAATAAATCCCTATATTCCTATTCTATACGGAATAGAATTGAAATTGGCTCTTCAGTATTGCTGGTATAGCAACACAGCTAATAATCATTGCGGTCCTAGCTTTGTCTAGTTTTGGTCAGCGCACATGTTATTGACTAATTGGCACATTAGAGCCATCAGATGGGAACCTGTGAGGTCAGAGAGACTGGAGCCTAATTATACGTGGGCCATCAGCACAGTCAGCAGTTTATCCACATGTGGGTCAGGCTTGAAGAACTTCTGTCGTCACGGTTACAATTTATTTTCTTTTTTCAGACTTCAGATCTGAGCTTTATGTAATTCATAAGATAAACACGTATTATTCATTCTATAAATGTTAAGAAAGTGAAAAAAAAGTGTTTCTTACTGTATACTGTTTACATTACAGTATGATAAGGTACAATTACATACCACTTAATAATTCAGATGTTACCGTATATACACACTGTACAGTAAACTGTGTATGTGGTCCACACACACACCCACACAACTCCACCAATGTGTGCTGTGTGCAGCTGTAGGTAGGGTAGACTGATACTGATACCACACACAGAGAGCTGAATGGGCCTCTGGTCATAATAACACAGACTGTGGACCAGGGCAGTGTCTGGCAGCTGCAACATTATCATGACTCCAAGATGGCCCCTCCCGTGGCCCCACCTTGCTGTGAGCGTAGACCACAGAGCCCAGTAGTTTCCAGGTGCCACCGCGTCGGTCCATGCGCACCATACGCAGGATCTGCAGGAAGCGCATGCTACGCAGGGCCGAGGTGGCGAAGATGTTGCCCTGCGTGCCAGCGGCGATGACTGCCAGCGAGGCCACGAACACTATAAAGTCTGCCCACAAGGAGGAGACAGAGAGCTCAGGGGTTAGTAGCTTGTGTCGTTTTGTTTTATGTTGCACATCAAGTAGAAAGCAATGACAGACAATGATCGCTGTATGTATGTGTCGTACAAGCATCCATACGAACAGAATTTCAAGAACAATTGGGTGAATATATAAACAAACAAATATAGATACACAAATAGACACAGTCACATGTAAACACAGGATATACACACACAGCTAACCTATGACACAAAAAGGCTTCCTGGCAAATCGCAGACGGCCCTGCCATCCCCGGTATCGACAGCAGCAACCAGCTGCCCAGATTCTCGCAAAGTATTCCAGGCCAAACACCACAATCATTACAAATTCCTGCAAACACACACACACACAAACACAAACACACACACACACATACACACACATAAATTACCTAAAAAAACAAATGTTTTCCAATTCAGGGAAAAGGACTATTATAAGAAGGGAATTCTTATAATGTATTTTCAAATATTATTTAAGAACACACTTTTTCATAAATAAAATGGTAAAATATCACAAGAGAGTACAGCTACAGGTAGTTTACTTTAGTTTAGTTTAATACAATGTTTTGATACGTTTTCATAAATCATTAATCTTATCCCACTAAGTAAGAGGTCTTAAACGTTTTTCAGGACCCCTAGGCTGATAGAAACACAGCACAGGGACCCCCTATCACACATGGTATAAAATATTTATTTAGTTGCCGGGCCAACAATAATGTGTATGGCGGCCTACAGTATAGTGCCACATGTTTAAAAGTAGGTCACTCACTAAGCCATTAAAATAATTGACAGATTTATATATTTATATCTTCTATTAATGTTAATATGTATTTTCTGACTTTTAGATTTTTGGAAGAAAATAAGTTTGAGATCAGATTATTTGGAGGGCCCCCTGCAGTACCTCTGAGGACCCCCTAGGGGTCCCAGACACCCTGTTGAAGACCTCTGCACTAAGTGAATCAGAAGACAATTATGCGGCACAGTAGAATGGCCACAGAACATATTTATACAAATTTATAAATTTAGTAAACATATTGCACTGTCCCGCATTCTTTGTTACTGAAGTGGACATTTTGGCCCTTTGCAGCTGAATTGAGCCTGGCGTGTCATTAGAGCAAATGTTATTCATGTACATTAAACGCACTGACCGCTGATTGACCGCTATTGGCTGAGATAATGTGAAATTGTTTTAACTCGAGTCTGATGAGCTACAATGCGATAGAGGTAGGGAAAAAAGGAATTAAAAATAAGGAAAAAACTGTGAAAGAAATAAAGGTTAAGAGTCACAGAGAAAAGAATGTGGCTTATGGGGAAATAGAACTGATGAAGCTATACGGCGGGATAAAGAGGTAAAGAGCAGGTCTAAGCTAACTGCTACTAGGGCAGTTAGTGCGTGGTGAGGGGAGCGATTATAGGATTGCCATTAGGATTAGTGGATGGCGTCTGCAATATCCTGCTAAGTCAACAACAGCCGAACCCTCACGCCTGCTTACAAGGCTGTTTCTCCCTCCACACTGGTAAATAAAACAACACGTGCACAAGCATATGCCCACTACCCACACACACAAACACACACACACACACACACACACACACACACACACACACACACACACCCACACACACACACACACTCACACAAACACACACACAGACACCCACACACTGCAGGTAATAGGACTGCACTCATAATGTGAATGATGGATGCTGACTATTTGTTATGTTGCAGGAGAGATAATGCATTTCTCTAGGGTGGGGGGGGGGGTGGTCATACCAGGATGAAAAGGGCTTCGTTGGCAGCCTCTTGGTGATCCGGAATGGTGGAGAACACAGACAGCACCAGACAACTGAGCACCAGCAGGAAACTGGGAAACACACACCAATACACAGTTATAGCAATGTTGCAATGTGTGTTGGTTATAGAAGACAGACACAGACACACACAAGACATCACAACAAAGTTTCATCTCAGCTCCACGAGAGTAAGGCCGAACGGTCAATATGTTGTTGCTGAGACGCGCACGAACCAAACATTGCTGCTAGTGCTGCCAGTTAAAGATAGTGTACTGTAACTTCTCTAAATGAGACGTTCATCACAACATATGTCCATCCTATTCTCTGGTGGAACAGTGCAACATAGCTAGTGGTGACCAGCGTGGAGATCAGTAGGAGAGTTGTGTGAGTATTGAGCTAGAAAAAAGGCTCCTGGTAATAAGGGATATCAGGACTGTGAAACGTGTTAGGGCTGGCTCATAGCCCATGCAAGCTACGCCCGCGCGATCGCAAACGAAAGTGATACGCGCGTATTTTCAGCACACAGCACACAGCGTGTCAGTTGGTGCTCTGAGCAATTTCAGGTGAAACGGCAGGGGCACTTGTGTTGTGTTACAAAAATTAGGACAGCACATTTCGCTATAGGCAAGTACACATCAAACCCTCCTTGCGTAGTTCGTTGCATTCACGTCCGCATAGCTTGCGTAGACTATGAACCAGCCCTTACTTGTGAAGCATTAAGAAGGCCATGTAAATATCAGTCATGTGTTTACACTATACTTACAGTACTATGCTGTACTATTAGCTTAATACTATCACTAAACTATACTATTACAGCTACACTGGGTTTCTTCAGATAGGTTAAACTGACAGTAAAGGTATTTTTATTTAATTAACACTTTAAAAATCCAGAAAAGTTGTTCTCTTTTTACTGTTTGTATGCAGTAATTGCAACGGAAAAACAAACATGGTACATAGTGTATGTTCTTTACTACAATTACATTCTGATGTAAGTGCTTGGGGTAACAATGAAATTACTAAGTAGACACTAGAGACGGCTTTCAAGCACAGAAACACACATACACCCGTGTCACTTTGAGGAGAGGCAGGATTGGGTGGCAGCTGCTTGCCTGCCTGATCCAGAGGCCAGAACACAAACACGTATGCCTCATGTCCGCTGGCACAGCGTCACACTTTCCCTTGACTTTTCATGCAAGTGGAACGTCTGTCTTTCCACTCAAGCATTCAAGAGAATCTAAAGGCTTTCTAAGCACTTTCATTCAAAGGGTATATGATGCATAATACATTATACAATAGGTCCAAGGCAGACACAGAAAGGTCTAGAAGAGATACAGAAATCCAATTTCGTATTGATTATTGTAATATCAATGCTTGGATAAAATGCAAGAAATTACAAAATAATGCAGGAAAAAAGGTAATATAAACAAAACAATTAATTGACATTAACAATTAACAACAATTACCAATTAATATTATCCTCAATGCCTACGTTCAGTTGAACTTTGTTCAACTGAAATATAACACATAAAATACATTAAATAAATAGGCCATTAGGCTTATTACTGCAAAAATACTTAAAAAGCAGGATTTGTCATTCGCGACATCACTTCTAACACTTCTACACTTCTAACTCAAACCAAAAGTCCAACTCCCTTCGATGCCATAGGCCAGGTGTTCCCTCAGAAGCTCCGCCCTACACATTGGAAACGCATTGCGAAGGCTAAGGTATTATCGCTGTGAGCAGTGTTCGCCACTTTACGTGTCCCCATTTAAGGAGCAAGGGCTGTGTAGAAGTAATATGTTTTACAATCGCAGACTATACCTTTAAGACAACAAGGTAAGCAGATGTCTAAATAATTTGTTTTAAGTGTACAAGGAAGGACACAGCTAGTAAACAACTGCTTCCTCTTAGCGTAACACACCGAGGGGATCTAATCAGATCAGATTCTGAGGGGAGGAAGAAATGTGGGTGTGCTAACGTCTTGGCTTTGGCATCAGAGGCAGTGTGCATAGGAAAGAAACAACAGGAAGTGGTGCTGACAAAGACGTCAGCGATAGCATAGGTTTGGGCTGTGGGAGCTGGGCATTACAGCAGCGATCGCTCAGGTCATCTGCTGTCTGAACAGCGATTAGAAAATGTGGATGGAAACAAATTGACTAAATGACAACAAAATGACAAGTTAGGCATAGGTATAGGTGTGTGCGCGTGTGTGTGTGCGTGTGTGCTTGTGCGCCTGTGTGTGTTGTGAACTGACTGGGGGATCCCGAGGCGTTCCCAGGCCAGTGTGGAGATATATTCTCTCTATCTAGTCCTGGGTCTTCCCTGAGGCCTCCTCCCAGCTGGACGTGCCTGGAACACCTCCCTGGGGAGGTGCCATCGTTCCTCTTAATCAAATATGATCATGAAACACAAGTCAGATTTAGCCCCGAGTGTGAGATTATGTCAGCATTGTAACTAATTACCTGTGACCAATCCTGCCACTTGCAATCATATAGACAATCATATTATAGGGAATTATTTAAAAACAATAAAAACAGATAAAAACAACTGAGTTTTTATCTTAAAGGGGGAACAAAGCCCCAAATGACAGTGGGAAACTGTAATGATATGGGGCTTTAACATTTCAGTCAGTAGGTTTACAAAAGCCACCTTGTATTTGTCACCACCTGCAATAAGAGTCAATGACCTCAACAGGTTTTTGTTTGTTGTTGTCTGTCTGCCTAGTCAAATGTTCCAGTTCACGGGACACACCAAATAGACAGAGTGGCTTTAAGTTTGTGTAATATGGCAGTGTAAACAAACTTAAATTGTTACTATACAGTACAGGTCTTATGGCAAAATTGTAATTGAGAAATGTAATTTAGCATTTAAGTTATCCCTTGTTGGCTGTATCGACAGCCAATGCAGATTTAAATAAAAATGTTCTCCTCTGTTTGCTCTGATTTCCCACAAGTGTACATTCTGCCATGTACAGTTATGCATGACATCACAGTTGGGCTTTTTATGAAGTCAGCAAATGAATCTCGAGGGAGGGAGGTTGTCAGCTCAACATTAAGGGGTACCTCCAGAACCCCAAATGTCCGCCCCACATTCACACAACATTGAACTGAACCAGGCTGTACAGAGTTATGTGAGTCTGCATTCAACATTATATGAGAGGGGCATGCACTGTTAAAAAACATAAATGTTTTTGTAATACCGATTTCAACCACACAATTTGTTCCTTTAATATATACCCTATAAGTGCACACATTACAGTAGGAATATAAACAACACAGTATTACCTCTCAGTTCACATGCAAGCTGGTAATATTCCATTACAGTGGTACCTAATAATCAAAAAAATGATGTATGAATAATGTCACTTAAAAAACACACAGGTCCCTTTGAGCTGAGTAAACACCTCCACAATACTATTATACTGCATAATGATCATAATGAACCTTATAGTATGATATATGATATGTAATGCATGTGTGTGCACTGTGCTCTATATGAAGAGAGACACATTTCTGCTTAGGGGGCACTTTATACACATCTCTCCCTGTATTCAGGGAAATGTCCATTAATGGAGGATCATCAGTAGAAATCCACCAATTCAGCACTGTTTGTTTTGAGGTCAAAAGAAAAGTGTTTTTCTGTTTTGTTTCTTCATATCGTCACATTAAAATATAGTCAATAAAGATGTCAGGGAGAGACAAAGAGAAATGCTATTGATTGTCTAATACAATGAAATCTAACCAGTCAAATGCACAACGTAAGCACGATATACTGTAGATTTAAACCGACCCTATATAACATAATGAAAAGAAATGTACTGCTTACTCCTGCTTACTACCGCTCTTTTGTGGTCAGAGCACACACAAAAACATAATACATTCATTAAATAACAGTATTCTGATCACTTTAATGTGTCCAAAAACAAAAATAGACCTGCGCAAAATGGTTTTGTGACCTATTATATTACTTCAACCTTTGCTCTGGTGTGACTGAACCTTTCCCCACCTTGGCAACCACCGTCATGGTGAACATCAGTCCAAGTCTTGTAGTGAACCAGTGCCAACAGGCCATGACAGAAGCTGGCAGACAGTGGGGATACACGGTTGGAGTTTGGTGTGACACTACACCCGCCAGTGGATTTGTCCTGTCTGACACCTTACCTAACAAAAACAAAGCCAGCTAGCTTAAGCTTTTAACCAACGAGCTGACAGGATGGTTGGGTAAAGTGAGCGCATGACTCAGCTCAGGGATTTGAAATTGCCGTGTTAAAGTGATACTTAGCTACAGCTTCCCTTATACCCAATGTAACACACTGGTCTTCAGGATGAAACATCATTCTATTTTGGTCGCAGTGTATCATGAATATATTGTTTTGTTCCTGCTGTCGCTGGGTTCTATTGCAACTTTAACAAAGTCTGACATGTGTTTCCTCTAAATATAAATCCAAACTAAATATTTCTTAAGTTTCCTAATATTTCCTAAGTTTGTAGACTTGAGGTAAGGAACAATGCCGGTACGGATTAGACAAAAATTCACTTTAAATAACGGTGTGCTGTACAAAGTGAAACACAGGGATGTAATAATAAATGGGTGAATATGTGAAAGCATTACAGTGAGCCTGTCTGTGTTAATAATGGCTCCAGGGCTCTCAGGAAGAATAATGCATCCACTAGTATGTACACAGCATATCTGAATTTTCTCCCAAACCCCCGGAGTGTAATTTGTCTCCTGGACACTTTAGTGAAACAACAAAAATGCAAGCATAGTAGGAAATAAAAAACAAATAAAAACAAATAAAAACAAACACATGCGCATCTTTTAGTATAGACACTCTGAACACCATCGGAAAATCTGTCCTAAAATGTTTTAAATCATCTCAATCCCCCTGCCCTCCCCCCATCCAAGACCTATCTTCCCACACCTCCGGGCGTCCCAACCCCCACCTGGAAATAGAGATCTACCACAGTTCCATCTTTATTTCCACCTGGAAATAGAGATCTAATGGAGGTTTGCTTGCGACTTCAGCTCCTATTCGCTCTCCCCTTGTTTCTGTCTCTGGTCAGCGTTAGGCTGTACAGCCCTTTGCATTTTATAAGTGCGTCCAAGAGCTACAACTTGGCTCCCAGCCTGTAAACCCCCCCCCCCTCCAGCAATTGAATGTACAGTAGCCTTAGGCCAGTGTGATTGCTTTTAATGGATGCTAGTCCAAAGCTTTTACTGTTATGCTTTCCAGTAAACACACATGAGGGAGAAGGAAGAGCTCTCATTGCATTACCTGGACTGCGAAATCATTGTATTGGCTTGAACAAACACACACAGCACACTACTGTGTGTGCATGACGGCAGGCTGACATTGTGACCCACCCATCAGTGAGTATGGGTGGTGGACTGCAACTGTACACTGCTCCCCTGATTGAATTGAATTGAATTGAATTGAATTGAATTGAATTGAGAGAGAGATATTGAATGATATTGATGTATTTAATTTCCACTGCTGAGGCAATGTCATTTTTATTTCATTTTGATCTTGAGGGCCCTCAGATCAAAATGAACGCTGGCGTGATACAAGTGTCTACGGCGCCAATGCTGCCAATGCTGATCGATACTGGACCAAGGCTTTCAGGCCCTGACCCAGGAGGCAGCGGGTTAACACTCACCAACAAGAAGCGCACGTAAACATACATGCACACATACATGCACACACACACACACACACACACACACACACACACACCCTCTGACAAAGGACGCCCACAGGTAAACATATAGACCTGCTCAAACAAATGCACCAAAACACACTGCCTGTCTATTTATAGCACAGGTCAACTGACCTGTAAATTGAAACAAATGTCACCTTAACACTTTGTAACATGTGGAAACGCAGCATATCAGAGTAAACCACTGCAGAACGGCCGTTTCATTAGCTAAGCTCATGGTATGCCCCTTGACCATACAATACACACTATCCTGTCCTAGTAACACATGTAAACAGCATTGGAAAATGTATTAAGACACATTAAAATAGCTTATTGCATGACCCCTCTGAAAGCACTCTTTGTGAGTGTGTGTGTGTGTGTGTGTGTGTGGGGGGGGGGGGAAGATATCCTATAGCACATTTTAATAACCGCTGGCTCACACAACCAGGCACCGACACGCTAACTGACAAACCGACACAGTTCCCCTGGTGTCGTGAGCCCAGAAAGAAAAAAGGGAGCGGAAGGGAGAAAAGGAAGAGGGGAAAAAGGTAGAAACTGTAGAAAGAGTTATAAATAGCATTTCTGTCTTCCTTAAATAGCGACTGCAGGCAGAATGTGCGCAGGTAGGCAGGTAGAGCCCACACTATACGCCCCGGCCTTTGGGGGGCTGCAAACCTTACAATGCAAGGACAAATATAACACATAAACACATACGAGATTAAAAGTGCTTTTTCACAGGGGGGTGGGGGCTGAATAAGCAGTTTAGAGGCCCCGGTACTGCATGGCAGGTGCTCCTGAAAAAAAGAGGACAAAACGCAATAACTTGAGGTGGCACGATAAGATTGAGTAGACATGTACATGTTTTCATGGAATATGAAGCAACCAGATCCATAATTTACATGTCAAAGACAGCACTGAATAAAATATGATAGTAACTTTTACGACTGTAACGTCTCTTCTAAAATTATTGTCGTTTAGTGCCTTATTCAACACACCACAGTACGTGATTGTTTGTATTTATATTCAAGGGTTCAATCAATCCAGGACACTACAGAACAAAGGCACACAAAACTAAAGACTAAACACTAACTAAGAACTATTCTATGTATTGGAGTTTGAAGGTTGCACTTGTGATCCATAAATCGTAAAAAAAAAGAAAAGAACAAAAGAGCGCGGGACAGTGCGTCAATAGGACACGTTTTAGGACTGTGTGACTGTCGAGTACGTCCGGAGTGCACTTCCAACTGGCCCACTTCCAGTATGCAACCTGAGGGGACTCTCCAGTACAGCAAACCTACTCTGACTAGAATAAATACACCACACACACACACACACACACACACACACACACATCCATCCACATCATACACACTTTGTCCCAGTCAAACACACAATCAGACTTATTAAAGGCAGGGATAGTCATTCTATAAAACACTTGCTAATTTCAAGCTCATATCAAAACAAACTCCCTCAGATGCTCCGCCACACACATTGAAACGCATTGGGAAGCCAAGGGCATTGTTATAGTCAGCGGTGTTTGCCACTTTGTTAATGTTTGGTTGTATAAAAAAATATCTTTTTTCAGCACGCACAGAGAACAGTACGCTAGCAAAATGCAAAGAGATATTTGGTGAATATGACAAAAAGTATTTTGCACAATTAGCTTACAATAGTACCTTTAACATGCTGTGTAAATTATTGTAATTGTCCCTCTCCTCTACTCCTATGACATAGCATAGAACTATATCAATAACTATGTAGACTATAGTCACATTGTTCTCACCGTATGTCAACAGTAGGTGAATTTCAAACACAGTGCCCGCTAGATTGATACATTTTCCTCACTGGAGAATGTCACCTGCAGTCACAGCAGCCTACAGTCAAACAAGGCCTCTCATAATTGGATCTCATTTAACCAATAACAACTTACTCAACACCGAGTGATGGAAAAACCTTGAGCCTTGCGAATCCTGGCTGTATGTCCATTGTCATGGTTTCTTCAAAATGAATACTATTACACATAATCAGGTTGTTTCTGTACTACCTGCTGACATTAAGACCTCAGAATGTGACCTTTGACCTGTGGTCACAGTTATGCAAAAGTGCCTGCCAGGATTTCTTAACTGTTACAATGAATGCAGAGCCATCACATTTTTATTCACCTTCATTTTGTCAAAATGTCAGAGAGTAAGTCTCTGATACATCGATAATGGATGTTTTTCTGTCGACTTCTGTCAACTGAAGGAAACGAGGCAGAAGGTTTAGAATAGCTTTATTATAATGCAAATGAAATGTACAAAAATGACTGGTGGTTTCTTATGGGTCTATTCCAACATTCTTTAGCTCTACGTTTGCATTCCCCTCTAGAATAATTAAAAGCACTAATGGTGGAGAAACAATGTACCGTATTGAGTGGGCCTGAATTTCCATGGTGAATATAATGCTCTTGGTTTTATAATCTTTAAAACACTAGAAAACACATTACATTAATTAAATGTTTAAGATAGTTTAAGATTTCACAGTATTTTGTCATATTCCTTGACTTTATTCAAATGACAAGATGTTTTCACAGTGGCACAAGCATACATTTTATAGAAATATCCAAACGTATTGTACTGTTTAAATAGATTTTAGCATGAGTGATTTCCACAATCAGTTGTTTATGGAATAATGCATCTCTATGGCATGGGATTGGTCTCCATAGATTTGTGGTTTGGACGGTTAGAAGAACCAGACATGAAGACAAATTATGTCCAATTACAAGTGACAAATAAATGGAGCTGAATGATTCTGTAGCCACAGATGAAGACTAAATGAGGCGAGCCAGAAGTGGTTTAAATGCTTTAGACGATGAAATAATACAGTTGTAAATCCTAGCATTCGCTTTGAGTGTCGCACTAGAGGTCTAGTGTTTTTAAACATTATTAAATTACATTGTGTCACTTATTAAAATGTGAAAGTGGAACAATGTCCTTAATGGGGCACAATATCTGTCCTGAAAAATGTGGGAATAAAATGGTATTGTGAACGCAGGATGGACTGAGAAATCAGCTGGACACTGATCGTGCGTGCGCACACACACACACACACACCATTGCACCCCTATCCTATCATGCTAACCTCGTAATAAGCAATCTCTTTTCTTCCAGTTAGGTGGTGTCAGCAAAGAGCACCGTAAAAAAAGAAAAGAAAGCGGGTGGAGGCAGGCAAGGTGCTGAGAGCGCATTGACATTTAGAGGTATTGTTAGCCCCGGCTAGCTAATTAGCACCGAGAGCGGGAACCCTTCAAGTAAGTGGGCTCCTACTTCACTCGGCTGGGAGCTCGTATAACACTGACATTTCACCGCTCATTGCACCACAGAGCTAGCTCCACACCTACAAAAGACGCCATGTACACAGGAACAAACATCTGTGACGCAGACCCAGACATTTCTGCTGGAATCAGCAGGTCTGGTAAAAAGGGACTTGTCTGTGTTGATAGTGGGGAGGTACGGTAAGTTAACATATGTTTCTGTAGTACTTAGACTGTGATAAGGTGGCTTGTCTTTACATATTGTATACTGGAGACCTCGTGATGCTACTGTAGTCTAGGTCTTGTCACAAGTCTTTCCCACGACAGTCCTTTGAAACTACTTAAACGCGACACACGAGGTGACATTAATAGCCGCCAGGAACCGACCGTGTTCCAAATGTAATCAGGTCATGAGACGTACAGTAGCATAAGCAAAAAGGTGCCCCTCTTACCCCATGACAAGCCTATAGCCTCCATACAGGGGTATGAGTGGATTCTGGGCCAATCATCATTACTCTGTGACAGGCCTAATGTGGTTGCCACGGCAGCAGGGATCTCCAGTGATGGATTACGGCAGGTTGCCAAAGAATTGCGAAACGACCAGAGAAAAGCAGTTGGTTTTGACATTTGAACTGGAAGTGGGGGAAGGGGGAGTAATGGGATTGGCCTCGTGCATTCAAGTTCAGAGTGTGAGAAAGTGAGCCGGGGTCATGCACAACCCCGGTGGTCAGCGGACCTGAAGGGAATTACACTGGAGACAGTGTTTCACTTATATCCACACTGCCTGTTATTTATTAGTATTACATATAAGAGGTGTGTTCAAGGTTCATAATACTGTGCGTGTTCCTGCACCACGTTATTTGGAGCGGTGTCCTAAAACAATGCCATTGGTATTCATGTTGACACACACACACACACACACACATACGCACGCACGCACGCGCACACACACACGCGCGCGCCCACGCACGCACACACACACACGCGCACGCACGCACGCACACACACGCACACACACGTGCAGTTGAACATGAGCTGTTCTGGTAGGGAAGGATACCAGTGCTTGTCTGGGGAGGTCTTCCATGTCATGGTATGATATTTAATAAAATTGATTTTAGGATTATGAGAATGTGAGAATGTGGACTGTTCTTTCCTGCATGAGACTTGTGTGTGTTGTGTCTCACCACTGCAATGTGCGTCATGTACCAGTAGGTGGCCAGTGTCTTTACTGTCCTTTGTAATGTACAGTGTGTGCTCTTATGTGCACTATAAGCACATTGTGAAGGAGCAGCTGTGACATGGTGCCCATAGGCTGAAGGTGCAACACACCACTGCCTCTGTGTATTTTGGTGTGTCTTATGGGTCCTGGATCACACAAGGCTTTGTTACTGTATGCCAGTTGTAGTCGTCATGACGACTTTCCCTTTCTCTCAGGAAAATAAGATCTCAGTGTTAGTGCTTTGTAAGGTAATGGTCTGGAAGTGATGTGGAGGCTCTGGGTAGTAGTTTGTCAGTCAGCAGAATATCTCTAATAAGCCTATGTGTGTGTGTGTGTGTGTGTGTGCGTGTGCGTGTGCGTGTGCGTGTGCGTGTGTGTGTGTGTGTGTGTACCTGTCAGTGCCTTTATGTGTGTATAATGTAAAGACACAGTCCAGATTCACTTACATCGTCTCAGAGAGGACCTCCAACACCAACATCAAACACACACACACACACACACTCATTATTCAGAGTGAGCATTCGTAATGGCATTTTTCCCCACCATTTTCATACATTTTTCTGCTCTGGACACTACAAGCATTCCCTCTAAATGCCACAGCACAACAGAGCTCTGTACAGAGCTCAGAGCTGCATCTTCTTACAGTAAATGTGGAGTAAACGCTTGGCCAAATTACCCTGCAAAGACAGTTGTCCCTTGTTGGCTTACAGAATGTAGTACAGGATGTTTGTATATCAGCCCCTTAATTGGGGGCTCTCTGCTCCGCTGCTGTTGGTTACGTTTCCCATCCAACAAGCAAAATGAATCAGGTTAAATGTACACATCCTGTGTATAACCAAGCGTGTTTTTATTGATTTGTGACTTAGACATGCCCTTAACAATAGAGGGATTGCAGACCAAAATGTCAGGTTTCCTAATCAGGCTCATTTTCATTGTGTTAGTTGGATAATGACTTGACTAAATGCAAAATTACATCAGAACTGCATGAGTTCCATGTATGTCCATGTATGTATGGCAGTGGTGGTTGACTCGCAGCTGAAAGGCTATATACCTTCATTAATTAACAAGTTAAAGGGGCTTTTGGGAGACATTTGTCTCCCATCGTGAGCAGGGTTTTCTCTTATACCGGTTACATACTGGATGCGTATTTTCTTAAGCTAACGTAATGAAACCTGAATGAAACTGACACTGCTCCAGGGGAAATGTGGTTATTAATATAATACAAGTACAAATTCCGCCAATAAAATGAACCACAGCTTTATTTTAGATACAGCCAGGTCACGTTTACACATGCGATTTTACTGCATGCGTTGGATGTTTTCAACGCGTGCGTAGCCTTTCACCTGACGCTACTGCACGCGCAACGCAATGTGTCAAGCTCTACTCTGCGCTCCATGGGAAATGAATGAAATTCCTGTGAAACGGTACGCTACTACGCATCCAG
>JAODUE010012830.1:641-17118 GCA_027564755.1 Amblyopsis hoosieri | reverse complement strand
TAGCGTTGACCTTTTAAACTGTATTTTCTGTACAATACAGTCTGACTATAGCGTTGACCTTTTAAACTGTATTTTCTGTACAATACAGTCTGACTATAGCGTTGACCTTTTAAACTGTATTTTCTATACAATACAGTCTGACTATAGAGTTGACCTTTTTAATTATATATTCTGTACAATACAGTCTGACTATAGCGTTGAGGAAATCCCGTGGGAATATAAGGTGTGGCAACAGGGTGGGGACATAATGTGATGACATCAGAGGAGGTTGATGTTAACAGGTGGGAGAGACTGTGAAAATCTTGCGAGAGAGAGAGAGAGAGAGGGAGGGAGGGGAGAGCATCAAAGAGAGAGTGCTTGGAGGTGTTTGTGTGCATGTTTACAGACAGCCACAGCAGGGAGAGCTATGCAGAGACCCAGCAGTTGTCATGTAAGTGTTTGCCTCTGTTTGGTGTTCTGGGCAGGTTATGTAACTCTGTGTCCTGTCATGTTGTTAGGAACAGCAGTGAACTGGGCCATGCGACCTAGGTCTGTTTGAATTGTGCGCAGTGTGTCTTGCTTTACAATGTAAATGTGAGCATTCATTGACCCAGAGCTGATCAAACTGTGGTACATTAGTACTCTTGCTATGCTTACTATGGTGTGGTATTTTGCTTCATTGAATTATACATCATGTTTTTGGTAATTATTGAATAATTGACCATTAATTTTAGTGGAGTAAATCACATGATGTTGTCTGTTGCTAGTAGTGTTCATTATTTAGAACATTTTAGAAAGCCCACATAACACAGTTTGCCAGTGGGCTATTTCCATATACGTTTTTCTTCTCCATCTTCTATGTGATGTCCCAGTTCACCAGGGACCAGTTCATCATGGACGGTCCTTCTGACAAACTGCACAGAGAGTTGGAAGAGGAGCTGAAGATGAATTGTGAAGAACCAAGGAGCCATGCTTGGTACCATGGTGCAATACCCAGACAGGTAACACACACACACACACACGCACACACACACACACACACACACACACACACACGCACACGCACACGAATGCTATTCATGATTACTGTATTAACAATACATTAAGAAACCGGTAGAACCAGATTGCCTATTATTCACCTGGCACACACATGTGCACGTGCACAGACACATGCACTGCTTTAAACATGGAAAGGACTGTGGCCTTAGAAGGCATAGAGCAGGGTTATGGTTACATTGGGTCTGTGAGGAAAGCCCAATGCTGTGTGTGTGTGTGTGTGTGTGTGTGTGTGTGTGTGTGTGTGTGTGCGATCAATCCTAGATTCTGAGATCTAATTTGTTTTAATATGCTCATTCCTTTGGATAAAACAAACCCAAATATATTATCCAAACATGAAGGTGATTGCTGTCAAATCTTTGTCTCTATGTGTGTGTGTGAGACACGAGACCAACACATTTCACCAGTGTATTCCTATTGGGCTAAACTGGTTAAGGTTAATAAACTGCACAATGTGATCTGGTGACTTCTCACATTTGTCCCAATCTATTCAACTATTATATGAATGTATCTAACATGCATATGGTAGCGTCCAGTATGTACAATACAAAACACAATATATTTGGCATTGGTTATAAAAGCATGCTTTGTGTTATACAACCATTTCAGACCAGCTGGCCATAAAGTGCTCAACAAGTAATATAATAGCTTCGTGGTATTGGTTTTAATTAAATGTTGCCACTGTAAACATTGTGTGTGTGTGTGTGTGTGTTTGTATATAACTCTGTAAATATAAAAACCCAGGTGGCTGAGAACTTGGTGCAACGAGATGGAGATTTCCTGATACGCGATTCGCTATCCAGTCCAGGAAGTTATGTTTTGACCTGCCAATGGCGCAACACTGCCCAGCACTTTAAGATCAACAGTAAGGTATGCCCATATAAAACCATCCTGAAAACTTGGTAACCGCTTGTAGCTATGGCAGCATAATAACGCCAATTTTCCATTTGTTCAGGTCGTGACGCTGAATGAAGCCTATTCCAAAGTAGAATATCAGCTGGAGAGGGAGGGGTTCGACAGTGTCCCTGCCCTTATTCGATATTATGTCGGCAACAGGAAGCCCGTTTCTCAGGTGAGCGGTGTATTGAACGCTGATATGACAGATATCATCGGCTTGAACATTTGTTACAATCGTCACTCCAGGCACAAATCAAGAAATGTTCAAATGTGATATTGAAGATGTATCTAATTTTGCAAGGTGGTGGGAGCGATTATCTTCCAGCCAATCAACAGAGGGCTGCCGCTGCGCTGCCTGGAAGAGAAATACGGATTGGTCGGCAACCACCGCGAGGCGGGACTAAGACTGCCAGAGAAGCGGTGTCAAAAGAGACTCAGCCTCAACATCACAAATGGACACACACACTGCAGAATGAACGGCACACACAACACACACACAGAGGATAACAGCCGTGCGAATCAGCTCAGGTCAGCTACAAACACTCTTAACATTAAGCACATTAGCATTATAGGAATATGACTATAAATATTCCATATGGACTCCATATGGACTCCATAAAAAATTTGTTTTGGAGAAAAATTAAGAGAGAATTCTTGAATTAGTCCTTCTCTTCTGTTTTAACTTTGAATTTCCTTACTCACAGTTTACACAGTATATGAATACAATACATCCTATAAATAGATATTCTTTATCCCTCCCACTTAGGTTGATGGACAGGTGTGGCAGCCAGCCAGCAAGCCTCAACCAAGTTCAGGAGCGCCGGCGTCCACTGATGACGCACCAATCGGAAAGTTTCCTCCCTCTTGGTATGGAACTTATTTACTGTATTTAGGTGCTCGTCGGTTTTGGTATGCTAATTGATAACTTTACAGTTACAGTAATTGTAGGCAAACTAGTTGGACATTCTTAGCAAATAGTATATTATCAATAATTTAGTGTTTTATTTTTTTTTTGTGTTTTATTTTTATTTTTTTTACTTGTGCCTATGGTTATAACTCGCATACTAACTTTTATTATCGCACAGCATGCAGTGCACAGTTCCTGGCACAGTGTTTGTTTGGTGTTTTAAACCATTCTCCTATTCCATGAAAAGACCCAGTTGCTTCAAAGCATACATTGTTTACCGCCAGATTACACCCACATGCACATGTCAAAGAAAAGGTTTCCTTTTTTCTCTTTTTTTGATGTTTTTGGTGCACTGGGACCATCACTTTGTCACTTTGTAGTTCGGCTATGGAAAAGTCTTTGTGAGAGCGATGAAGAGAACGATTGAGAAGAAAGGAAGAGCAACATTCAAAGAATGGTTGAAATACAAAGTATAGGAAAGCAGTGAGCTATAATAGATGGGTTAGGTGTATATGTCACTATAGGCTCCCTTAAAAGTTACACATCAATGCAAACGTTCCTTGTTCATGTCATGGTGCACTGGTAGACATGGTAGAATAACAGAAATGTGTTCACTTACATGAAATGATTGTCCAGCTATCAAAGTGGTTCAGCTCACACTGTGAATTATGAATGGATTGGCTATAATGTAGTGACAGCTAACAACTACACTCTTCTCTCTCCTGTTTTGTATGTGTTGCTATCTCTTCCCCTCTAGGTTGCAGACCCCAGCCCCAGACATCTGACCCTCTCCCCAGCCCCAGCCCCAAGTCGCCAGTCTTTCGGACGGGCAGTGAGCCTGTGCTAAGCCCTTCAGTACCCCGGAGACCATCAGAGGCTCAGGCAGGTCTGTAGAGGTTCATTAGCCTTGTGTGGAGGCAGACTCCAAGAAGCACACCATGATTGACAGGGTCAGGGAAGGTCACAATATGATAAACTAGGCTAGGGTTTGATTGAAGGCAGTTATAGTTATTCTGGAGAACGATTGCTAGCTTCAGCAAGCTCAAATCAAAACAATATCCCTCACACATTGAAACGCATTGAAGCAAAGTGTAGCGCTACGGCTTTGTTGATATGAGCGGTGTTCGCCACTTTGTTTAGGTGTATTAGCTTACAATTAGCTTGCAATAGCTGACGACACCTTTGAAGGTGTAGTCAGGTATATCTTAACGTTCTGTGCGTGTTGAAAAATAATCTGATACGTAGCCATAGCGCTACGCTTTGCTTCACAATGCAATTCGATGTGTAAGGCGGCGGACCGTGAAGGACCGTGGAGCGATACTGTTTGAATTTGAGCTCGAAGTGAGCCAGCGTTCTCGAGAAGGCCTAACCAACCATGCCTTTAACACATTACACCAAACAACACTAAAGATGTTAGGTGATTGATTTGTATGTTGTCATACAAAGGTATTGCGAAGAAGTTATATAATACAATTATATTATAAATTATAATACAGAACAAAACCAAAACAATTAATAACAAACATATAATTAAAAACAATATTTGATTGAAATAGACAGGCTCTCTGTGACAACCTCTGTGTATGACGCCAGTTGTTTTGTTCCTCAGGCCAGCCCATCCGGGGCTCTGACAGCCAGCTGTGTCCCAAGCCGCCGCCCAAACCTAGCAAGGTTCGACTCCCACGATCCCCCTGCCTTCAGCCTCTGGCCTGCTATACTTCCCCCTCAAATCCCCCAGGAGCATCCTCAGCATCTCATAGCATTCCTGCTGCTGCCTCGGCCTCCTGTGCAGGAGCCCCGCTCAACGGTACGTACAGGGATTATGTCCCTTCCTTCCTTCCTTCCTTCCTTCCTTCCTTCCTTCCTTCATTACTGTGTTGTGGTCACTGTAAAATATTCTATAGATTTTGTCATGGCCTTGTAAAATAAGTACAATTAGACTATTCTAACATGAAATGAACAGACTATTCTTGTATGCGTTTTCTTGAAATCACATACAGAATCTTTTTAAATGGCAAGAACCTCCTCTTAGCATGTTGAAATCATTGAGGGACTTTGAGATTCATCCCTTGACTGCTCAATGTTTGTAAATGATCTGTGTGATTTATGATTTATGTTGTTGTTAAGTTAAATAAAGGTTATTCTTCAAAGGGATGTGTTTGCTCTTCTCCAGGGCCCGCCCCCGCTCCCCCCGCCCCCCCAGGCAAACCTCTAAAGTTCCAGCACCGTCTTCTCGTCCCCCCGGACCCTGTTAGCGACCACGCGGCCCCCCAGGGCTACGTGGAGCGGCTGAGCCTGAGGGAGGAGGGTGGGGCGGGGGCGGAGGAGGGGGAAGGGAAGGTAGTAGAGGGAGGAGGGAGGGCGGGGCCGCGGGGGCCGCTGGACAGGAGCTCGTACCACCACGCCATCGCCGCCCTGGAGAACACCAGCGAAGACGAGGAGGAGGGGGAGGAGGGGGCGGGAGAGGAGCGGGGGAGGGGGGAGGAGAATGGCGCCTTCCGGCGGCCGCTGGTGGAGACGGAGTCGGCGTTCCGGCCGACGGGGTTCGCGTCGCGCCTGCTGCCCCCGGAGAACAAGCCGCTGGAGATGGCCGTCCTGAAGAGAGCCAAGGAGCTGGTGCTCACACACACACACCAGAGCATAGCCAGGCACATGCTGCTGGCTGACTGTCAGGTACACACACACACACACACACAGAGAGACACTCAGACACGTCAACATGTTGACTGGTAAGAATAGCTGCTGTGTCTGGGTCAGAGTGGTCTGGAGAATCAGATTAGCACTGTTCTGCTGCTGACACTGTCACTATGGGATGGGAAAACAACCACAGCACGCACACGAACGCACACACGCACACACGCACACGCACACACGCACACACACACACTTCTTCCAATACACACTAATGTACACGCATGCATGCGTCAAGCCCCAAATACATATTTGTATGATATATATACAGTGCATATGTTGCAGACGGAGTTTAAATCCTCGCCATGATTGTGTCCCCTCTCAGGTTGCTAGGATACTGGGTGTTTCCACAGAGGTTAAAGGTAAAATGGGCGTGGCCTCAGGTCTGGAGCTGGTCACCCTTCCACATGGCCAACAGCTACGTCTGGACCTGATGGAGAGGTAAACACGCATACACACAGTACCCACAGGCCGGGAGCACAAGCTAAGAAATAGACACTTTATTAGCTTAAAAGTAAAGTCAACTATTGCAAGCTAATTGTAAGCTAATAGAGAGCCGAAGTAACTTCCGTGTTATGGGACCTTAGTTTGGAAAAAATATGTATGGTAGTCAATGGCGAGAATACGATTATTTTTAGATCCCGTTTGAATTGTGACACGAAGCACACATATGATGTTTGACTATTTAAAAGATAATTAGTTGTTGTGAAACTATAAAGTAATCTTTAGTTTTGTATGTATCTGCTCAGTGAACTATACAGCTTTCGTCTAGCACAACACACGTCACACACGCTCTCTATACAGTGTTTGTCAGATTCACCAAATATCTCCTCACATTTCACTAGTTTACCGTTCTCTGTGCTGAAAAAATAATCCGGTACTTCACAGCTCTGACTCCGTACATGCGAACGTAAACAACGCCGTAGTACTACTAGAGTACTACACTTTGCTTCACAATGTATTTCAATGTGTGAGGCAGCGCTGCTTAAAATGTGTCAAATCAAGTAATTTACTGGTAGGCTAATGCAATGGCCAGTAGGTGGTGATCACTCACTAGGCCACATTCCAGTCAGGAAAAAAACCTCATTAGCCTACTCTTCATGAACCACCTAAGTTACCACCTTATGCTCATTCACTTAGGCACTACACTATGGCGATTGGTGTTGCCGTGGATATTCTGGGGTGTACGGGTAGTGTGGAGGAGCGGGCGTCCACCATAAATCGCATCATCCTCGTTGCCATGGAGCTGAAGGAGTCTGTGGGAGACCTGTACGCTTTCACGGCACTAATGAAAGCCCTGGAGTTTCCACAGGTAACACACACACACACACACACACACACGCATGCACACACATCCAATCAGAATTACACAAACACAGACACACACACACACACACACACACACACACACATGCACACACATCCAATCAGAATCACACAAACACAGACACGTCCAATTAGAATCACACAAACACAGACACATCCTAGCGCTCTCTGTTGATGCATTGTGCGTTGCATTGTCCAGATTGGCCGCTTAGAGCAGACGTGGACGGCTCTGAGGAGGAGCCACACGCAAACCGCTATCAGCTACGAGAAGACACTCAAACCTTTCTACATGAACCTCTATGAGGGCACAGGTACACACACGCACACACGAACGCACACGAACGCACACACACACACACACACACACACACACACACAAACAGAGCTTTATGTCTATCAGGTTCCTTAATGATTTAGACCAAAAACAAACTTATCATAAATATGTTTTAAAACATATACGGCTTTGGATTTTTGCGTTAACTTCATGGCTTCTGAGGCAGTGGATCATCTACTTACAGGAGTATGTAGTGTTCCTTTCATAGATTCATAGATGGCATTATAAAAGCGAACAAACTCTGCTTTCACTGGATCAATAAAGCTGCAATTACGGAAACATTTTCTGCTTAAAAATAAGGTAATGGAATTGTCTTTAAAAGAGTGTTTGAGATGTGCTGCTATGGTTTTAAGATAATATTCTCATCTCTTTTCAACTGTACCGTCTGCTGCTGTAGCAACACTTCCCTCTGCGGTGTGTGTGCCCCTTCTCCTCCCGCTCTTGAGCCTGATGGAGCGCCCGTCAATCAGCCCGGAGGGGGCGGAGCTGTGGGAGACCAGCGACCAGGGCTGTGACATCATGCTGCGTCACCTGGAGGCGGCCCGCGATATCGCTCACAACGCACACAGCTACATGGCCAATGCTCAGACGGTCCTACAAGGTAGGAATCCACTTAGAAACGCACACAAATATATAGCCATTGAAATGCATGTGCATCTAGAACATTTAGCAGGCGCTTTAAAAAAACAAAGCAACTTACAATCTGTACATTGTCATTATGTAGATCAAAATTACATTTGTGTGTGTGTGTGTGTGTGTAGAGTTCCACTGTGACAAAGACTTATTGGAAGTGTTGAAGACGGACTTTCAGCTTCGGTTGCTATGGGGAAGTCGCGGAGCAGCCGTAAACCAATCAGATCGCTACAGCAAATTCAACCTCATCCTCACAGCGCTGTCACGGAAACTGGAGCCCCCACCCAAAACGCAAACACAAATCTAAATTGACAGAGTTATAAAGGTGCTTTTATTGTCACATAGCGAAATTGATCCTCTGCATTAAACCCATCCCTCAAGGGAGCAGTGGGCAGCCACTGTGCCCAGGGACAAACTCCAGATAGAGGTCAGTGTCTCTGGTCAATGGTGCTGACTGAAAAGACTGAACTTAATATGTTTTGTGATAGTTGGGGAAACCAGAGCAAACACGCAGAGAACATGCAAACTACACACAAAGGCCGTGACGACTGAGTTTCAAACCCAGGACCTTCTTGCTATGAGGCCACAGGGCTATCCACTGAACCACCATGCTGCCCTTATATGCTAATATAGACACACATGGACAGAAACACAAATGTGGTATCTCACTGTATCTTTATTCAATGATAAGACAAAGGGAAATAATTGCTTGTTAACTCAGAGTTCTATTTATTGGCAAGCTTTAGTCTTGTAAAACACTTAAGTGCACCTTTGTTGAGTAATAGCTATCTTGCTAGCTGGTATAGCTGATTAGCATGTTACTAAACAGCCATTGATTTACTGTAACTATGCCTGCATACTGTAGCATTTATACCCACGTTAACTGTCAACACAGTGCTTTGGAAGTCTTAAGAAGGTTGAACATAGAGGAAAAATATCTCCAGACTAGCATACACTCAAGAGAACGTTATACTCTGTATAGAGCAACAGTGATTGTAAATATATGACAATGATTTAGGTAGTCCTGCTGAATAGTATTGTCCATGTAGAGGTTATAATGATAGTGGAACCAGTAGATATTCTAGAGTTTGGCCATTGCAATGCTTGCAGCCTGAACGTAGTTGTCATATTTTTGCTTGTTGCTATGTTTATGTTAGATTTTTCTTTAATGTTCTTTTTTTTTACCCTGTGGTAACTAAGACATTTTCCATAAAGAGTTTAAATTATTAATTTCCTTTACAAGTGTATTATATTATTATTTGTTTGTATTATCTTGTTGTACATAATCTCTGGCAAAGTTATGTGTATACATTATATTTGAAATTAGACTATAATTGTTGCCTTATATATATATATATACCAATAATTGTAAGTGTATATATAGTAATTATTAGTATTATTTTTAAATATAACTTTATTTACAAAGCACACATTTTGCTCAGACATTTTAGAATGGATTCATTATTTGTGTTTAATGTTCTTCTTTAATTGCTTTTCAACTGGCAGTGCTGAGAGCTGGGGCTACAAATAGTCTATCCCACTGAGATTGAAACACTTGATTTTTGTAATAAAATATGAAGAGCGGGCCAAAATGACATTAATCAATCTCTGATGCCATATGGCTCTGATTGGGAAACGAAAGTGAAAACAGTCAGACAAAAACACATCAAGTGGAATTTGCTTGATGCTTCTGAATTTACAGATGCTAAATTGACCCAGGAACCAGACAGGTCATCTGCGCAAAAAGGTAAATCACTATTCTGTGGCTGTAAATGTCCAAGTGTGGGTTCAGTTCAGAAATAGTTGCAATACTTTACTTCCACAGAACCAGCAATGGGTTTCCTTTATAAATTATTATTTGATATTGGTGAATGTGCCAAGGTGAGAATTAAGCCACCAGCTTGATGAAAAGAAAACCCAAACCTATTGACATGGTCTCTTATATTCTGCTCACACAAGTTCTCAGATTAATAAATGTGAGAGGCGTACACCATTTAGTCAGTTTAATTAAAGAAAGCAACCCATCACTAGCTGTTTAACTGTTGTCACAAGTGTTAAGTCCTTATTAAATCTGGCTGAAATTAAAATGGACAGACTTTTATTTTTACAGATACATAGTGTATAATATGTAGACACAAGCTTCATGTACATTTGATTTAACTCTCTGATGTTATCCCTTGTATCTGTATTGGACATGGAGAACATAATCACTTCATTGCTTGTTTAATATGGTAAAACCACTGTCAGGGCCAATGGAGTTGAAGTGCACATTTACTGTTGCTGTATTATTCCTATCATATGATGGACCCATATTTTTTATTGCAATAAGATCCACATGACTGTTAAGCAGTGGGGAAGATTAGCAGATTAACAGTTTGGCTAAAAGTGGCAAGTTTCAGATGCGTTGTCAAAAGAAGTTTGTTATAAAGTGGCAAAGGTTAACAGTTGTAAAAGTTGTACATTAGTATGGTGACACTAGAGTCAGACTGTAATATATTTTCTCTGTAAAAATATGTTGATTTTAATGTATGTATTATGGACTACTGCGGTATGATTTAATAAATATGATCTGAGGATAAGATATGGTACAAAATATGTGAAGGACCTATCCTACCTGGACTGAAAAATGTATCATTATTAAATTCCATCATCCACGGAATGTGAGTTGACTAAAGGTGAAAGTCAGATTCTGCATGGACAGTATGAATAGATAAAAATTACATTCTCATATATATATATATATATATATATATATATATACACATACACACACACACTCACGCTTCACTTTTTCTACATTTTGTTATGTTACAACCTTATTCCAAAATGGATTCAAATGTTTTTTTCCCCTAAAAATTCGACACACAATACCATAAGTGAAAGGTTTATGGCCCGCTATAGCTGCCTGTTTTGTGTGTGTGCTGAAAATAAATCTAGTGTTCCACAGCCCTGGCTCTGTAAATGGGAAAACAAACAAAGTGGTGCAGACCGCAACACACATTGCGCTTTCAGCAATGCATGTCCAATGGGGGGGCGGAGCTTTTAAGGGAGCACCCTATGGCATTGAAGGGAGAGGTGTATTTTGATGAGTTCAAATATCAACAATCTTTACAAAGCACTTTACAAAGCACTAGCTGAGAATGAACCTTTCATTTTTCTGTCTAAATTAATTATAAAATAAATATTTTTCATTGCTGCTTATTTTATTAGAATAAAATCGTGGGGAGGAAAAAAAGGATTTGTTCACAAAGTGTCAGACAACATTCAAAATAGGAGATGTGCATGACTATGGATAGAGAAGCACTGACAATTGTTATTTATAACATAGTGTGTATAACATGGTATTAAATAAAAGAACACATTTAATGCGTGGGTTTGACATCCTGTCAGCATCATACAGAATAAAGGTGATTGACTGATATCCCTACGACAAACACTTAAGGACTCATAGAACAAGACAAACAACAAATGTCAATGAATGACATGGCGATAAACACAAAACAGCAGCTTCAGAGAGATCACCTCCTTTTAGACTGAAATATTTAGCATAATAGCGATTTGGTATTTCATTTATATTATTCAAACCAACAGGAATAACAAGAATGATTTTGTCATGTCAAAATTTGAAGCACGTCATCTGAATCATGTTTACCGTCAGTCTAATATATATATACATATATATACACATATATATACATATATATACACATATATATACATATATATACACATATATATATATATATACATATATATACATATATATACATATATATATACATACACATATACATACACACATATATATATACATACACACATATATATATATATATATATATACACACACACATACATACATACATACGCACACATACAGTATATACATACTGTATGCTGTATATGTTTATTGAAAAGTACAGAAACAGCCAACTGTTTGAAACAAACTGAAAATTGTAATTCTTTTTAAATTACACAGTATTGGAGTATTGTTTAGTAGATCTTGCATCATATTATTACATCATGTAAAATTTTCAATCAGCAGCACATTTAGTCTAAGAATGAACACAACACCATGGGCACAAACATTAAGTTAGTCTCTCCCTATTCCCCTCAGAGTCCACGCTAATGACTTGAGACAGACTAAGTCCCACAGAAAGACACATTTAAAAGTAGATATTTATGTGTGCATTCAATATTTTAACCCATCTGTTCAGATGTGTGATTTTGTACCCCAATAAAATGGATTAACCCATTGACTGCTTCCAACAGCTCAATGGGAGCTGTGACAACTGAATACGCATGATAAAGATTCTGGAAAAGTTCAAGTATGAGACATATTTACAGAATCGTTTTGTACATTTCACAGCTTCATTTAAAGAAACACAAAGAAAATGTCTAAAATCAGATGATTGTGAATTACTTTTTCTATGCTGAGATAGCATGCCTGAGGACATTGGCCTGGTATATATCGCAGCGTTAGAAGTCAATATAGGTTTAACAATATCCCAACCAGATTTAAAAAACCAAATTGAAAACAATACATAAAGGGATCTAAAAGACATGGTAATAGCCAAATCATGCAATAGCTCAGTGAGTGATACAAAAGAGTACAAAAACATTAGAAAGTGTTCTGTTCCACAGTGGTCAGTCAGAATGGTCACACCCATATCATTCGTTCTTCCATTCAGTTAGGCTGTTCAAATGCTAATGTATAATTGGACAAAGTGCATGATTCAATTTAGACTTTTCTGTCTCAAATGCAGAGTGGCTACCTCCTAAACCTCAATCAAAATACAATCACTGTGAAACACATCCAGCATGACAGATGTTATGTACAAATCTTTAATAGAGGGGAGAAAAAGATAAAAATACATACACGTGTACACATATTTCAACTGATACAAATATGCGTGCATGTAATGTATGTATCCTTGCACATTCACAAATACAACCAATTTAACAGAAGAATGTTGATAGAGATGCATCTGTCAGTAGAGGGAACAGCTGAAATAATTAGAAGGCCAGGTGGCTTATGGGAGATGTAGTTGCAGTGGGTTTTTGGTAGATACAGTATATGGAGGCACTACAAAGCTCTGAATTAACTATTTGATTAACAATTTGTGGAATGCATTCTTCCCCTCAGCACGGTAACTTCTTAGGCAGTCCATTAAATGACACTTAAACTCCACATTGTCGGCATTCTTGTTGTCGTCGGCTAGGTCCTGAGATGGAGTGAACAAGAGGCACCACCTGCTGGTCATCTTGTGGAATTACATCCCGGAAGTGCAGATGGAAAAGAAGAGGGTGGAGAGGTCCTGCTAACCTGCCTAGTGAACTGCTCCTGGTTGTGTTGTAGTGCTGTCAGGGTTACATTACACATGCTGGGGCTTCTGTAGAGCAAGATGACACGGTATTCAATGCTACGCTCACGCACACACACACACACACACCAAAACGCTGTGTGACAGACCACCATGCTTCACGTCGAGACACTGCGATGCAAGCAAGCAGGCAGATATTATTAAATGTTAATGGCTTTCTCACAGGTAGTGTTAGTCGACAAACAGAGACATTCCCGGCTTCTTAGCAGGCACCGCTTATGTGTCTGCTGCGCATAAACACGTCGGTGTGTTTATTCGCATGTATGTATGCACGCGTGCTGTCCAGCGAACTAAAATATTTTGGGAAAACTCAAAGGTAACTAGTATTTCCTCGACCAGTGCCTGAAGAGTATTACTTTAGAAATGTCCAGGAGTCTGTGAAAGAAAATGTTCACACTGAACAGACTATTGGAAGAGATGAACCGCAAACAAATCCTGCATGGTTTGTTAAAGGCTTGTTTCACTGCTGCACATTCCAGCACAGATAAATCGATTCCCTGGAAGTCATAATGTAGGGTTGGAGCCACACAGGGCTTCAATCAGCAGCTACCAGTCTCTAACCTGTTATAAGACATTAGATTATGTTAGTGCATGGTTATATCTAGGAAGCTTTTTGCCGTTTCTTAGGTAACCCTGCAGCAACCACATGTTCAGTAGAGGTCTGTTCCCATTCCCAGAAAGCTTTGGGGTTTGTGTGTGCATGCAGTTGTGACCTTGTGTCTTTAAACCCACATCCATCTTTTTCTCTTCATCTGCCCCTTACCCCCACATTCTTTCATTTAACTGCCTCTCTATATCTACGACCACCACCACCAATCAGCAATCAACACGAACCCTCCACCAGCCAATCATATCGACCCTCAGGAACCTGCGGTCATAGAAGAGAGAGCAAATTATTTAAAATAAAAAAAAAGTCTAAAGCATAAAAACAACCAAATGAATAGACAACAAGAACATATGCGCTCACACACAAGACCCCCCCCCCCCCCCCCAAGTCAGAAAGCAGATACCCGTCTTAAAAGATCTGTATATTTACTGATTCCCATAACTCAATATGTGTGCAGTTCTGTACACAATTCAGAACCCCACACAACATTATACAGCAACTCTGTCCAATGCCTCAATAAAACAATCAAACCAGAGTCACTGATAAGAAGTTAGCAGGCATATTAATTACTAATAAAGAGGTGATTCTCCACTGTATCATTCCTGCGCTGGTAAATAGCTGGCTAATGCCACCGTAGTACAAGAACACTATTTACATCTCTAGCCCTGGTGTCAAACTTCGTATTTAGTGTGATGTCTGTGTGTCACTATGGTATGGATTCATTTTTAAAGCCAGCCAGCATCCAATCACCTCTCTGGGGCTGATTGCTACAGAGGACATGGCCACACATATAAAACAACATCCATTTTAATCCAAGTGCAGCATAAACAATAACATACATAGATAATGGCCGATGAGTGACATACAGCATATGACATGATAAGACATGATGTAGTGACTCAAAAGAAGAGAAACTTTACCAGATTGTTTTTAACTGTTTCAGTAGATATTACTTATAACTATTAAAAGTTAACCATATTCTATTGGTTAAGTGTATCACAACTATAGGCCGTGGAGACCAATTTGGCCCAGGTGTCAATGACCTTCCACACTGGGTTGATCTAAATATGTAGTTTACCATTGAACTATCTTATCCTTATCATATCTTATAATCTTCTCTTCTTGTTTTTAAAAGGTGGGTTGGGACCCCTCAAGATCAACATTTTTAAAAGAAAATTATGTCCATACACTTAATTATCTTGATCCATAATATTCATGCATTGTTAAAAACTATGAACCACTAATTCTTGGCTCAGACATTTTGAATTTAACTGCTCTAATCCAATCCAATCTTGTAAAATTGCATTGCTGATTTCTGGTCTAAAATCTGGTAGCGCTGCTCCAACATTAATGGCGGGTTAAAGGATTAGTGTAAACCTCTTAACCCTCCAGTGTAGAGAAGGTTGAGACACATTTAAACACTCATACATGCACTAGGGGTGTACAGGGGTTTTAGGGCTATTTGGTTAACCATTCAGGATGCCACTATTCCAGTACTAAAATCACTGTAAGGGTAATTAGTGTGCATTACATCATGTAAAGTTAGGTAAACGAATTTGTTACATATTCACTGATTGTGTTTTTAAGTTTTTAATTTAATGGTTTATAACAACCATGCTCACTAAAGTTTGTTGTCCATTCAATAGGCAATTGTGCCTGTAGATTATCACATTATTTATCCGTCTTAATAAAACCTGTGTGTCCGCCTAGTGGTTAATCGAGTATCCGCATGGGAGCCCTGCCACATCATTTGAATATCAAAATTAGTCTGAAGCACATCCCTAACATGCACACACACACACACACAGCGTATTTAATCAAACATATAACATCACATTTAGCTTAAAATCAAAGATGGCCTCACATATATAAAATGATGGAATCATGTTAAAAACAAAACGTGGGGAAAAAAAAAAGCAGATCAGTAGTGAAACATCAAACAAAACGACTTGCAATGCTATCGATCGCTAAGCAACAGTATGGCCTCTCAAACAAGAGCAGAAGAAACGTCTCGTACGAAACAGAGTCATTCCGACACGGCTGGATGTGGGTCGCCCCCTGCACCCCACCCCCTGCACCCCGCCCCCAACGCCCCCCACATTGGTCCATGCATGTACGCACACAACACCGGGCGCTGGCCACCCCAGCAGACAGGTACAGAAACAGCCAGGGGTTACGCAGGCAACAACGACCACATGAGATGGAGGATGGATGGGGCGGAAAGGAGAGACGGAGAGAGACAAGTCCGTGCGGGCGGGCGGGCAGGCATAGAGTCTCTGCGTCTCCTTTTCTGGGTGTTAATGAAAGAGGGAAGGGGGAGGAAGAGGTATACAGCATGCGGCGTCAGATGTAGGTCACGGCACCTTTGCTGTTCTTCTCCAGGGTGATCTCCACGTAGGAGGTGGGGACGTAGCCCTCCTCACCTCCCTGCTTTCTGGCTCTGGTCCAGCCATCACCCTTGTCCTCCTCTATGACGTACAGCACCTGGGAACACAAGGCAATAACTATATAGTCAATCCTCTATAGTCAACCTCTATAGTCAAGCCTCTATGACGTACAGCACCTGGGAACACAAGCCCATACTGCTATAGTCAATCCTCTATAGTCAACCTCTATAGTCAAGCCTCTATGACGTACAGCACCTGGGAACACAAGCCCATACT
>JAODUE010012819.1:0-26766 GCA_027564755.1 Amblyopsis hoosieri | reverse complement strand
AGGCAGTTCTGAAGGCGAAAGGGGGTCAAACACAGTATTAGTATGGTGTTCCTAATAATCCTTTAGGTGAGTGTATAGTTATCAATTCAGTTTTTTGTTTATATGCAGTGTATTTTTGTTGTCTTTCTAGATCTTTCTTCTAATGGCCACTAGAAGGCAGCACTCTATTGATACTGCAATTCTTCATTCGGTGCAGAAGCTTACTCCTTGGTACACAAATGCTGCTGTGTTGACTAATAAATCAAACCGACATGCAGACAAAAAGTTGGAACTGCCTCTCCAGATTGAGGAAGAAGAAAACCCATACTGTTTTCTTTAATTTATTATGGTATATATTTTTCAGTTTTAGTCAACATCCATCTGGGCCTCTGTGGGCTGAGTAAATGTAGCTCAGACAGACCACATTCAAAACATCTTTTTGGTTTCCTGTTGAGAGAGAGAGAGAGAGAGAGAGAGAGAGAGAGAGAGAGAATTGCTATATTTGAGTAAATCCGATCATGCAAACAAGTTATACATTTGTAGTTATGAACTGGCTAGAGTTTTCTAGCATGGCGTTTGCTTGTGTATGTGGTCTGTGTTCAGTGATTCACACACCTTGCATGGGATGAATGACCAGTTAATTAGGGAGCTGCTGCTATCTCATTCCAATACTATCTCTCATACGTACAGGCATCTTCTGTCTTGTGTTATAGGTCATGTTCTAAACAAGGAAGCATTGTTGTAACTAATGTAGCCTGCCAATAACGTATATAATCTAGGCTATGCACTAGTCAACCTTGATGATGTGTGTCAGGATCATAGAAATAACATGGGTGGGTGGGGGGTAAATTTGCTCAAGACTGGCTCCATCTGCAGAGACAATAATTTGAAAGGGAAAAAATAGAAACTTGTTTCTTCACCTAACTTGTCTCACTTTAACATTGTTTGACTATGGTGTCCTCTGGGCTATTAACATATCACCCCATGATGAGAGAGAGAGAGAGAGATTTTGAATCCACATCTTTGTCTCTAGATGCCTTACTATTAGATTACACAGCCTGGCTTGGCTGGGCACAGCAATCAGGTTAGCTCTGGTGAGGCGAGGCTCTGCATGCCATACAATTCCCCACCTCAATGTAAGGGCAGGGTATGTCTGTGTCTATAGGCCTGGTGTCTCACTGTAGTGTGTAAGTCCTTTAAAATCAGTCGACCAATATAGTTGATCAATAAAGAGCACCTACTGTTGATTTATTTTACACATAGCGTATATGTAAATAGAGTGAATTTGTATAACACTTTTCTCAGAGAGGTCACAAATATACACAATAATTCATTGTCAATGCAAAAATGAAAAGTATGAGTTAATTGGTCACAAGCGATAAACTAAAATTTGCCACTGTTAACATGTACAGTATGTGTGTATGGACACGTGGCCCAACTGATTCTGACTGAAATAGAGCCCTAAAGGCTATATCTGTTTAAAGGGCAGACTAACTGCCGAGTTGTAGAGATTTTTGTTCAATGGAAAAACGAGAAGTTGACTGTGGTTGTCCCAAAAAGATAAAATGTCCCTGAATTCCCTCTGTGCATCTTGGAATTAACGGTGAACCTTGAGCGACTATGACCATACACACAGGACAGTGTGTGCGCACTTCCTTTTGTGTCCATTTTTTGTAGTTTAGGTAGAACAGTGTCCTTGGGAAGTGAACATGTATCTTTGGGGACATGGTTTATCTTTACTACTTTGTAATCTAACTAAGAGGGTCTGATAGATAAATATGTTTTCCTTTGGAAACGCCTACCGTATTCGCTTTTCACAATTTGGGGGGAGGATCAGGCTACATTAGCAGACCACCCTTTCTGTTAAATCTTGTTTACGCTTACGGCTTATATTTAAAACAGTTAACATTGACTCATCTCAGGACAAATTATAGTAGAGTCCTAGATATTGGTCACCTCATAATTACGACCAGGCATGGGGTGTTTCTTGTTTAGACAATATAAATGTTAATACCATTCTACTGCTTGGTATTATTTTGTATGTGTAGGCTTTCTGTATGCATCTGTATATTATTTAATCTCTTATTTTCTAAAGGCAGATTGTGGAGTCTTGATTGTATGAGCTGACCAATAGGGGTCTGATGTTCACCATGGTAATTAGCAAAGAAGCTTGATCTTAAACAAAAAGGGTATTGTGTTAATTTTGTCTTTGTCCTGACTTAGTAGTTAGTGATACATTATCATTGCAACATCAAAGTAAAGACAACCGTGTACAATATGACCTATTAAATGTAATACCAAAAATATGTTTATGTAATATTACTTGCACATAAAGGCAGGACAAAGCACATTTCTAGAATACCCTTTTGTCGTCTAGGAAACTTAACTTTAAATTGTAGCCATGGAGATAAAGGCAGACTTTGGCCTGACAGTACATTACCCCACCTGTGACTGGTAGTGTCAATTGCTGCAAATGTTACTTCAGCAGTTAGAGAAATAAATTATAGTAACTTGTTTAACAATTTAACCTTTATTGATTCAACATTGTCAAACCGAAGAAAACACTATAGAAAACAAAATGCAAAAAAAAAAGTTCCAAAAGATATACAAGCGTCAAACATGGTAGGCAATGTGGCACATATCACTGGGTATGTTGTCAAAATAGGGTGTAAGCAAAGCCAAGAACCATAACAATAACAAAACTGGATGGCTCTAATACAACAGGCAAAGATATGGAATTATGTGCATAAAGTAACAAGACAAAGGAGGCATTAAGAAGCTTTTTGATAGCCATTCTTGGAGTTCCCCATTACAATACTGAAAGCTAATACAACAGCCATGGCAATATAACAGTTCAACATTTAAAATTCTACATGGCACGAGGTGGTCAAATGTAAGAAAGGAAAGTGCTGCCTTTGTTACAGACATTTTACAAACTGTCGTTTGTTATAATACATATGGTGTGTATTGTGATTAAAAGCAAATCCAAAAACGTATGTACGTTTAACTGAATAAGGCACTTTTCCTAAAGAGGTGTAGGGATTAAATTATTAGCTCGCTGATTTGAATGATGTGTGGAGAGTGAGAGGGGCTGTCATTCTTTTAAATGTGACTGCACTCAATCATCTTGTCTGAACAATAGGTACTTTGCAGCATACCTATGACTCACCATAGCTGGGTCTTTGGACTACTATATAAACTGCCACTTAAAAAGGCATGTTTATGTTTAAAAACAAATATGAGCCTTCACAAACCAAAATGTTAAGTGTGCATTTATGGAGCATTTTCCAAAAGTCTTCTATTCAGAATAATAAGCATTTGTATTTTTTTGCTGAACCATGAACACATTTATAAAAGGCAAAAACGTTAATAAAACAGAGCAATGCTTCTTTCTCCATGCCAAAAACTGAGGACTTTGGCTTAGACCGTTTCTAGGCTTTCACTTCCCATACTGGGAGGGGGGGAGGGTCAAATTACTAAGTGGTTTTTCATGTCTAAACTTGCTATGGGCATAAGAAATGTGGACAAGCATCACAACTCCAAGCATCTTGCATGCAAAACATGGAAAAAATAAAGGTTTGTCACTACCAAGCTGTCACAAGCTTGAAAGAAAAATAAAATAAAAAGCACTCCTTCATTTTGCCTTTGTGTGAGTTGGAAAAAAGATGATTGAAAGCACATATGTACAAATGTGACAAAAATCACAGTTAGCAGCAAGCTAATTAGAGAACTCACACACAAGCTTTGACATGACCTCACAGTAGTTGCTTCTCTGCACTTCATTACCCATCTCTCTTATTACTGTGAAGAAACAGAAATCTACTGCTCATTTCACAGAGCCACAACAATGGGGATAATGAAACTTGGTGTCATATTTATCAGATTAAGATCGATCTTTGCCCTTCAACGCAATTTACCGATTCCTAATAGAGAGTCATAGAAGTTCCTCCCTCAAACAGTTCCTCTGCATTTATGGCCATTTCGATTAGATGTAAGTAACCAAGAACAAGTCCTGACTAAATCAAAGCCCTGTTTGCCCTGTACTCAATAATTTAAAAAAGGCTATTCAGTCCAGCTGGGATATTAGGGTTCTCACTATCCACCAATATCAGCACTGCGATACTGCTTCTGTTGACAAACACTAATGAGGACACTGCCCTCAGCCAGGAGGAAAAGACCAATTCTGTTCCATTTCTCCCCCCACCCTCTCAGTCATATGGGACATTATACATTAAAGGCACTTCGCTATCGCTGTCCACTTCAAGAAGATGCCAACTTCTCAAATCTCCTTTATACATTATTCAAAATAAAATTTATGCTTTCTATATATAAACTACAATCTTCCATCTTAGCACCTCGACCCTATGGAATTTACCCATCATGGCGACAAGGGGCGAGCTCAAGTTTAGTTTTCCGTCAGAATGCGTTTGGAAGTCGGTGAAGGTGTGGGGGAAACTATTCAGGCTGGGGACATTAATGGTCAGGGAATGAAGCTGACAAGTTGGTTATTGCATTGAGCTGCTGTTTTGGCAGTTGGTGTGCCATGTCAAACCAAACCAAAAGGTGAACCCAAGACGAGTCAGCAAAAGAAATTGCACAGCACTCCAAAAAACAAATGGTGTCACACCAATCTTGAGTGACATTTAACCAGAAGCACTGTGTGTGTATTCAAAATGACAAAGATGGATGCCACATTGCTTTTATATCCTTGCATGGGAAGTTCACTTCAGGTGGCAGCTCTGTTGAACATAAATGTAACAACGCTGTATGAGGAAGTGGGCAGCGTCGGTTGGCGAGTCAAACGTTACTAGAAGCAATGTGGCATCATCTCAGGCAGCATCATGAATATAATGGACGGCACTCAAACTGTGTTTTCAAAGCGGCACACAAATGCTACTCACTGTGCAGCTGTAGCACATTCCGAGCAGCGATGGAGAGCTATTTTTTCCCTCCCATTAACTGGAAGCTCAAATATTTCAAATGAGTTTGAAGGAGTGGGGCTGTGAATAATATTGACCCACTCAGGTCAACAGTAGAAAGTGGTTTCTACACGTACACGATAGAGGCGGGAGTACCTACACAATTGTGTAATCCTTGAAACACATTATTAATTCCTAAGAAAAGAAAAATAGAAGCTAGCGTTAGTTAGCCCCCAAATACTGCAAATGTAATCACATGCATTCGGAGCACAAGCAGGCCATTAGATATGAAGTACAAGTGCAGCACTGGAGCAAATCTAGCTAATAAGTGGGCGTTCTGCTTGAAAACACAGTTTGAGGCTGTCACAAGTGTGATGGGGGTCTTAGTAGAAGGTTCTAGTTGGCACAGGGTGTGAAAGAAGTGGCGTGTTTATCCGGGTCTGCCTGGATGGGGCTTTCTTCAGAGGGTGTGGTAGTTACGGTCCTTGGACTTGCAGAACTTGTAGACAAAGAACAACACAGCCTGCAGGCCCAGGACCAGCACGATGCCGCCAATGAAGCTCGCAGCGTCGAACGTTGAACTCTTGTGAGGGGCGGCAGTGGGGGCCACACTCGTGGTGGTTGTGTTACTTCCACCTGTGAAGATACGAGACGTAGTACTTCCTGTGTCATTTACAAACACGGCTATATAATCCTTGACTCTTCCCACCCACCGCCTTCCATGACCGCAGAGTCAAACATATCTACAATACATTAGCTGGGAAGTTATGCTATTAGCACAACAGTGTTCTCTTGATCTTCCATGTCTGAGCAAACACTTTCAAACAACATTTTAATAGAAAATGTTCAATTTGAGATTTTCCAGTTATATGATATCCAGTAAAAAAACAAATTAACATAACATACCTAGCCAGGCGGTGTTACTTACTTGATGTTGACCCTGAAGCTGTGGTGCTTGGCGTAACGGTGGTAGTATCATTAGGGGTAGTACCATTATGAGCTGGGTTAGGGGTGGTTATACTGGTTGCTGTTGAAGCATGAAGACACATTAACATTTATTTTTACTCTGCCATTTGCAAAAATGGCATCAACGTATCCGTGTACATCAACTTGTCATTTTTTGACGCAAATTAAATAAAAAAATAAAAAAGGTATAGTCAGCTATAGTCAGCTATTGCAAGCTAATACACTTTAGTCAAATTCACCAAATACCTCTTTGCATTTCGCTAGCTTACAGTTTCTCTGTGTGTTGAAAAATGCTTCAGATACTTCTACACAGCCCTGGCTCCGTAAATAGGAACATAAACGAACAACAAAGCCGTAGCACTTCGCTTTGCTTCACAATGCGTTTCGATGTGTGAGGCGGTGCTGCGCAGGGGATTGTGTTTCGTTTTGAGCTCGACGTTAGCAAACGCTCTCGAGAAGAACCAATCCTTCCTTTAAAAACTGTACATTTCTCTTATTTTGTTATAGCAAGCCTGAATGCTGGACCCTGTTCCTGATGAATATTCTCATCAGTGTGGCAACAAGGGGCGGTTTGTTATGCAAACTGTGCGCAAAGTTACTTGTGGGCCTTATAGGGCAAGATGTTAGCGCTGTAGGGAGAGGAGCAGAGAGGAATGCAAGCCACTCAGCATTCCTCTCTAGAGGGGCATACACTCAACTTACAACCATGTTTTAGCCATGCAGGTTTCAACCAGAAAAAGGGTGAGACTAAGAAGTGTGCATTGAAAGTTTTGTCAACATTATATTCACCAATATTCATGAAAATAAAGCTTTAGAAATAAAAGCATGCCCTGGAGGCAGGCGGCCACCCCCGAAAACGGCGTGGCTTGTGCGTTGGTGAGGCACGTCAAGTCAGTGCCCGACCGTGACTCCCTCACCTGGCAGACAACACAGGGCAGGGGAGAAGCATTTCAGGGCGATTGCGGGGAATGGTTACCTGGCACAGTGGTGCTGCTGACGTGGCCGCTGCTGGTCACCATTGTGATAGTGGAGGCTGCAGTGGTGGTAGTGTTGGCTGTGGGGCGGGGTTAGACACCACCAGGGAGCGAGGCAAGGGAGAGAAAGAGAGAGAGAGAGAGAGAGAGAGAGAGAGAGAAAAGGCACCACCGGAGAAGCATTGTTAGTTATAGCCCAGACACCACACAACGCCACCTCATCAGCTTTGGCCAGGTAGGCATTCTGGCATAGACCATAGAAGTCAGTGGGGCTGTCTGTAAACTCAGAAGGTAGGTGTGATTAACTGGACCTCTTCTCGTGTTAGAGATGGGTGGAGCTATGCAGCAGGTTTGCTGACAGCAGCAAAGGTTGTCTGTCTGTCTGTATGTCTGTACAAGCACACAGTACAGGGAAGGGGGGCTAACCAGCCATATTAACTCAAAGCACCTGTGTGGCCTTTAAGGAAAGATACAGTAATAGACAAGGAGCATAGCCAAGGAGGGAAGCACCAAACAGAAGCATGGCCCAAACACAAATTGGTGGCATCCACTAAACTGTGGTATAATTCAGTGTGTGTGTGTGTATAATAACATGATTGAGAGAGGTGTGCTGGTTCATGGAGCTTAAAGTCATAATGTGTAAAGGCCTGTAAAGTTTCCTTACTTGAACATGTAGCATTCTCGCAGGTCATGTTCAGCTCAGTCTTATTGAGACAGGTAGGTATTGCTGGAAGCATAAAATGCAATGTTTGTCATAATACACTCGTATCAAATAACCGTATTCTAACTTGATCATTCAAATTATGGAATACAATTAAGGTTTACACACAATCACTACATCTCAGTGCAGTATATTTTTCGAGTGTAGATGTGTACCTCAGTTCTAATTAAATAAACAAAAAGCAAAACATGCTCTGAGAATGTGTTAAACTTTTGTCTGTTTAAGCTAAAATATAAAGAAATTAAAAAAAGGTACACTTAAAACTTGTGTTTCCTAACTCCTGAGTCATTGTCTAACCGTCAATGTGTAGGATCTGTTTACTATTTTACCATGTTTAACCAACAGTAGACTTTGACCCTTCAGAATATCTTGCCTGTCTGGAGCGCCTTTAGCAATAACAACCAGACAACAAACAGAAGAATTATATTATTGATTTCTCATTTTAATATAGTAGTGACTTATTCTTTCGATATCTAGAGATCCATGTTCTTCTGGAAGCCATCAATTATCCCATTTACTAGTTATTAGTAATAGTTATTTATTACTGCACAGAACCTACATGTACATCTTGAGGCATAATGCTATGCCAAAGTACGACGCCTACATTTCTTGCTGTGACTTTACTGGACAATAAATCGATTGTTACGGTGTCACAGCAACCACACTGAGCTAGTCAATTAGGCTTTACACACACTTGGGCGTAGGCCTAATTGCTGAGCACAAACTGTTTATCAACCTTTAATTCAAATTAATTTGAAGATAAAAAAAAGACAATTGTTTTGTAAAAAACTATATATTGTTTATTTAGTATTGTTGGTGTGTGCAGTTAAAATTTAGGCCAAATTTTGCATTCAAATTAGGCACAGATCATACAGTAGAACTATATGGTGCAGATACATTTGAATCCTGTGTTGGAATAAATGCAACACAAAAACACAAACAAAGCTTTGATGTTTTCCACATACTAACTCCTACAGTTTATGGGATCCCCGGGTTATACTTTCAAACATGTTCTTTTAAGTTAGCAGGACATGAGGGCTGTTCTCTCACAGGCAGCTGTGAAAGGTGAAATTGACGCTCACAAATTCCATAATCATGACATCATCCCCACGAGTTAAACCCACTGCTGGCTCAAACCAGTTGGGACAGTCAAGATCCTAGTTAAGAAGAACAACCTCCAGGTTAATAATGCTTTGACAGGCATTGTCACAAAGTAGGCGTTTACTTAGGTGTCCTCAAGCTTGTATGCACATGTGTAAAGCTCTGCGGGAATTGAATACAGGGCGGCAGAAAAATGTTCTTCTGACGCCATAGGCTTTTTTACACTAAATCCTTAAGCCAATGAGAAATCCCATAATGATAGCGTGCAACGATTCAGCAAGAGTGTACTTTGCCACAGTCCTCGAATGCCAGATGCTGACCTTTCAGGTTTATGTTGAGTGCGTATATAATAGGTGATCTGTTGTATGGCTCGTGAGAGAAATTAGCTCTGGGTCCTCCACTATGCGTGCATGCACAATGAAGCTGCATGCGCTCTGAGTCTACAGCCAAAATTGCTTTTGCGGACAAGAAGAAATATTAACACTGGCCACATTCAGAGTTAAAAAATGCATGTACATCCCAACCCTCCTTTAAAATCGGATGGGAACGGGAATGTCAGGTAAGAAAGAAATTAAATAACAAAAAACCCTGTTGCCTGCATCAATTCAGGATGACTGTAATCTACACCAGACAACAGAACATGTCCTAATTGTTTATATTTCCCCTCTTTACTGGAGTTTTATTCTACCCTCATAGATAATGAATCCCCATTACAGGTTTTGCTGTCAGTATTTAAATTGGATGTGTCATCTGGAATTTCCTGTTTTACCATCTACAATCATTTCTTATAGTTGCCACTCCCATCAATGGGACACAAAAGAAAAGGAGGCCGTAGGATCTCGCTGTACTACATGACACAGAAAGAATCAAAGCAGTCTATGGGTGTAGCTGCTCAACAAGCCATTACGAGGTGACCTCTAGCTAAACCTGTCCTTATGACATAGCTTGGCTAGCAGCTGTCTACCCTAGTAGAGCATTTGATCAATTCAGTAGAATACATTACAAGCTCTTACCACGCATGGCCCAACTTGTATCCTACAGTACACTCATCCAAGTGTGAACAGACTGTGTGGACAGGATGGGTTCCCACCTCCTAAACTACAGTTCCACAATCAGGTTCAAATTTAACATGGTGGTTTAAGATGGTTTAGGACAGCGTTCCCCAATCCTCGTGATGGAGGGTTGCTGCCCTGCGTGTTTTAGACTTCTCCCTGCTCCAACACACCTAACTAAATGAATGAATCCTGACAATGACCCATTCATTTGAGTCAGGTGTGTTGAAGCAGGGAGACATCTAAAACATGCAGGGAAGCGGCCATCCAGGACCAGGATTGGGGAACACTGATTTAAACTAGCTTGTTGTGATGTTTAGTTTGAACCTAATAGTGATGATCCAGCTCAAATTTAGAATACACAGATAAAGCAACATATCGGATGGATGGATGATACAGTACCTCCCAAATGCATAATGAGATCACAGCTCTTGTCCTTCCCAATAAAATATACAACCTGCAATAACCCAAACCCAAACTATTGCTGATTCAGCTAACATCACAATACTTACAAGCAGCACAGATAGGACAGTGACCTACTAAGGCTTGCAAACTAAGTCACAATCATCATGTCAGCTCTTTTGTTAGTCATTCCATGTCACTGTTGGGTCATTCCATGTCACTGTTGTTATCACCACTGCAAGCATGGAACTTTCACAAATGTTACAAACAGAGGTGAAATGTCTAAACATTTGAAACAGTTCATGCCCAAGTATAGAGATATTCATTTAGGGATGGCAATTGCATTAACCCACATTTGAAAAAACAAAAACAGAACAATCTAGGAAGATAGTTAGAATTTACCAACTCACAAAACCTGTCTTCAACAAAACATTCTCTCCATAGCCAAGAATCAAGTCTAATCACCTCGACACAGCCCAAGGAATTTAGACAAAGCTCCACAACTTGTCATACATTAGGAAAAGCACTTACATGAACAATTCATCCAATGGCAGTCAGTATTGGCTGTACAATTCTCACATGTCTTCAGACTGGAGCAAACATCTGGAAAGCAATCAGATATTGTAGTGGTTGCGATGCAAAAAACAACAATCTGTTCCAATGGTGTCACCAAATGAAGTGTATAAAACTCAACATATGCGATCTTTAATACAAATATATGGTTAGTAATTTTACATATTATTCAGTGCAGTATGATGTTGGTTTAGTGAGTAGCCTATACATGTCTGCTTATGTGACAACTTTCTCATGAAAGAATATAGATAGGTTATTTTCAGGGTTAGCTTTGTGGCAAGTTGATATTAGCTGGCTTATTAAGGCAACTTTACTACTACATATAAATAACTGACATGAATGACAACTCTCGCATTACATAACTTGATGTAAATTACACATTTCTGCTGACCAATTAAGCGTTTTTTCTGTAGATTGCATAACAGGCCGTGTCGAAGTTGTTTCACCGGCTAAAGGCTTCCTTTTCAGACTGTGCGCCTGTCTATTAGAATTTAGGCTAATTGGTCAAATGTGTTTCAGTGTCTTTTGTGCAATTGTCTTTATCTGAATTGTGTCAATTAAATACGTACTAAAGTATATTCATTACCGTATTAACATTATTACAAATATATTGTAATTTTGCATAGTTCTTATACTCCTGAATAATGAAATAAGTGAATTATGCTAATGACCGACAAATGTTGAGAGAAGTAGTTTCATCACAACACCATGGTCGTACTGTAATAAAGAGAAAGCCCAGGAAGGAATGTCTGCTGTGGTAAGCTAGCTCAGCAATAAGACAGCTCAAACTGCTGCGTTTTGATGGGTCGCAAACTTACCTGCATTCGTTGATGCTAACGCAAAGACCAACCCCAGGACTAAAGCGAAAAACACGCGTTTGAAGTACATGGTTGTAGCCTAATTATGCCCTGCTTCTCGTCCCCGAAAACGTATTTACAACGAAACGTCGAGAATGTAATATCTGAGATTTGACTTCCTCGTCGTGCTCCACTGTTACTGGCTAGCTTGTCACTTCCTACTTGACAGGTCATGTGGCACCTTTTCCTGGGAGGGGTGATCATATCGTAGCGATACCAAGCTGTTCTAATACCTTCCGTGTTGTCTATCTGTCCCTTTTAATGTACACACTTCCAATATATCAACCAAATACTTTAGACCTAATATGCTGTAGACCCAAAAAGGTGCAAGTTAATCTACTATGGTACCATCTAGATGTGATATGATCCCAGAGACATCTTCTGGGTGTTTTAGAAAATCTGTTATTTTATTCCCTCAAAATGTCTTATTACAACATAACTATACAGTAGGCTACATGAAACATTTTTGTGTTTTATTGCATAGCATTTAAGCCAATGTTTAACTGATGGAACAAAGGCCAGTCCTCTGTACAAATAGGCTATATATATTTTAAAAATATTTACATGGACTTGATTGTAAAAAAAAATGTCATGCATATGTTTATTCATATAACGGCCCTGTTGTGTTTTGATATAATATCAAATATAACTTAGTACTACTTGAGATTGGGGTCTTTTCCACAATTTACAATTTTACAGTCCTGCTTGGGTCTTTCATTTAAGGTTGAGACTTCTTCTAGCCGCCTCAGAACATCTGTGCCTTCAACCACTTGACTAAAAAAATGGGGAAAATGCAGTACATTATTAAAAAAAACATTCTCATAAACACCATTTTCATGAACTGTAGAACTGTATGGTAAATTGATTAGAAAAGCTATTCATGGCACAAACCCAAATGCAACATAGTTATTGTCCATCCACAGGGCAGGCTGCAGTGTGATGTAGAATTGAGATCCATTAGTATTGCGTCCTTTGTTGGCCATTCCTAGAATGCCTCGCTTGCTGTGGGACACGGCAAAGCACTCGTCTAAAGGACGACAGCGCATAATGTAAAATGTATACAGTTTCTTGATGTAAATCTATTTATATGAGAGTAGTACAAACTAAATATGTTTGTTGATAATACACCTGCAAATGTTGGCCCATATATTGACTCCCCTCCATTGCCTCTACTTGCTGGTGAAATATCTGAAAAATAGAAATATGCTTTTTAAAAACAGGTTTACATATCTTCTGTCCTGTTTTAAATGTAAACATACTTATATTAACGGCTGCTATAGCCCTACCTCCACCTTGTATCCATCCATTTGGCACAATACGATGGAACAAAGATCCCTTGTAACATAGCATAAGGCCGCTCTCTGACAGACCTAGCTCCCCTGTGCACAGTGCCAAGAAGTTCTTACATGTCTTTGGACACACATCTGAGAAGAGCTGGGGAAAGGAAAAATGTTGTCATGAAATGACAAATGGCAATGAGTTGGTTATACCCATTACAAGTGCTGTCACTTAGGGTTAAGGGAAATGCCTACAGGAGTATATTAAGGAAGAAAATTAGGTTTGGAAGGCCAAGAGTGCATGTTCCCCCATACTTAGTAGTGAAGGGCGTGTATGCCTCTTTAGCCCTCTCCTTACAGCTCTCAGACTTCTGTGCCCACATTTTTGTGGCCAATTGCATTTCTAACATCAGCAGTGATTTGGAGCAGAAATGTGGGATTCTATAGACACTATAACAACAGCTTTCTGTATGTCTCACCTCAAACAACAATCTTCCGACTTCTCCAAGAATCTCAATATCCATAAAGGCAAACTGATGCTATTATGAAAGTAAAGAAATGATGCTGTCAGATTGATGGAGCTGTAAAACAAACTTTTAAAAACACTGAGTGGTGAATGCCATTGAAGATGCTATTATTCTAGATTTTACTTGCCCCTGATAAACGGAGGTGCCTTGAGCAGTAGTCTTCAGTTATTGCTCGATAAAGTGCTGGTGGACGGTTGAAAACAAAGTCCCATTCTTTGGAAGCCCAACTAGTAAGGTCCTTCTCATTACCAAGGAAGTGGCCATTTTGAAAGCACATCAGTTTGCTTGAGTATTGCCACAACTCAGCACGTAGTTCCTTGAATGAATTTGAATGAATGGAGTTGTTAACAGATGATTGGACTTATTCAGCGTTTCATTACACTATTACAAAATATTAATACACATGATAATGACAGATAGATTACCACTCATTTAAATCTGCTGTGGACTACTTTTGCTGTCTTTATTTACATTATAAGGATGCTCACCCAAATTATGTCACCTGAAGAGCATGCACTCATGTTAGCTTGAGTGTTATCTTATCTTTTTTAGAAACATGAGTACCGTATTTGATTTCTATTTGTAATAGTCGTGACTTACCATTTTTTTACTGCACAGATACATATTCCAATCACATTCAAATAATGGTTGAATTGTTGGGTCCAAAAATGAATTGGGAAACTTCTGTTTCAGCCCCTATAAAATAAAGTACAATGCTATTACGTTTAGAATATGAACAAGTTTAAAACAAGTTTGACACAGTACCGGTACGGTACCGTACCGTATTGATATTATGAAAAGCAATAATAAATTAATCTTCCACACCTCAGCAATGGCCCTAGCAATATGAAAAGTATATTCTTTAAAAATGCCGACAATTTGGATGTGTACTTTGGATGAATCAGCGTCTGTGTTTGCCATGTTTTACCACAGATCCTGCTAATATTTTGATTTTATGTGCCCGACAACTTGAAAACAGTAAACCGAAGCTGTTACCGAGCAACGAGTAGTCGGCGGCGCACGGTTATGACGACTTTCTAAGATTTTGGGTGTAGTACCAATTCTAAAAATACAATACTGACGAGCCTCCTATTCAGAATAGACGACGTGTAATAAATATGTTTATAGTATAAGCCCACTTGTTTAGTATAGTAATTGCATTCTGCCAGCGTTGCACTAAAGTCTTTACAATATCTCTGGTTGTACGTTTATTTTACGGCTAGCGAACGGTGTCTGGCAGTGTAGTGGAGTCTAAATAGATTACAGGATTAGAACGCTCCCGAATGGCGCCACTTTTTAAACTTGGGTAAACTTTAAACTACTACTAACCAGCCACAGCTAACCTCTTGTAATCTTTATAGGTGGCAGTGCTGGTAACTAATTGTGTCTTTCGTTTTCACGTAAATGTAAACGCGGGATGAAATGGGCGTGCATGATTTGTGGTCTATCATCGGTCCGGTTTGTGAATCGGTACCGTTGTACAGTTTGACTGGAAAGACGCTTGCAGTGGACCTCAGCTTGTGGGTATGCGAGGCCCAGCACGTCCAAGGAATGATGGGGAAAGTGACAAAACCCCACTTGAGGTAGGCATGCTCTATGTGAATGATCATTTGTCTATATTATACGTGTATTTGCCGTATGCAGAATGCTATGGAATATGTTTTAGTAATCAAGACTTCTTCACGTTCTGACATCTTATTTCTGTATCACAGGAATCTATTTTTCAGAGTATCATCCCTCACATTAATGGGGGTTAAGCTTGTTTTTGTAATGGAAGGAGAGGCCCCAAAACTTAAAGCAGAAACCATGAGTAAAAGGAAAGAAGTTAGATTCGGAGGGATGAAAAAGGCTGCCCCAAAGTCAACGACACGCAAGAACACCAGCAGAGGGCGCTTTAATGCTATACTTGGAGAGGTTTGTGGTTCACTTCTGTGGAAGTTAAATTAAGATAGACGAACGTATTACATCTTCTTAGAAACGTACCCATGTCTTATCTACAGTGTGCAGATATGTTGGACTACCTTGGCGTTCCCTGGGTGACGGCGGCTGGAGAGGCTGAGGCCATGTGTGCTTACCTGGACTCCCAGGGTCTGGTGGATGGCTGCATCACCAATGACGGTGACGCCTTCTTGTATGGAGCTCAGATTGTCTATAGAAATTTCAACATGAACACTAAGGTAAAACTAATGCATATGCCTCTTAGGTTTGCAGCATAGTTAAGTCAGTCAAAGGGCAGATTGCATTATTATAATATGAATTATATAACCTTTTATATAATGCATATTTTTTATCATCTTTTACATTTTAATTAGAATAATGTTTTTTGTTAGTTATTATGTTGTAAATTTTTTCCTGGTTTATAGTTTTTAGAATCTCTGCTGAACCCTGATTTCCCCTGGTCAGATATGGTATACATTACCAATCTCATTTAAGTAATTAATTATCTTTCTTAATTTCTTTTAGGACCCTCAGGTGGATTGTTACAGGACACATTGCGTGCAAAGGGAGCTAAAGCTGTCTAGAGAGAATCTAATTGGTCTGGCAGTCCTTCTTGGATGTGATTACATTCCCAAGGTAAGGCATAGTGATGGTGATATCATAATCGCGTTGTTTAACGTCCATTAACAAATGGATGGCTAACATTCTGCAATTGAATACTGATAAAACTGACGTGGTGATCATTGCCCCAAAAAGTATTTACACTAAAATTAGGCAGGCTATTGTGTTTTTATCTACCTCTGATTCCTACAGTATGAGAAATTTAGGTGTCCTTCTTGACAAATATGTGTTAAAAATTGTAACTTTGTGCTTCGTTCCTGCATTTTTTCATTTAAGGAACATTGCACAAAAAAAGAAGACATGTAGTTTTAAAAAAGGAGATGGAGATGCTTGTTCCTGTTTTCATTTATTCACGCTTGGGTTATTGTAATGCATTATATACTTGTTTGAATAAGTCACCTCTCTTGTATTCAGGCCAAGGCCTTTTAACTGTCCCAATAACTTGTTTCAACACAAGAGGTGATTGTGCTTTAAACACAGTGGCGCCCAGGCTGTGTAGCGCTCTCTGTCTAGCCTTAAGAGCTATGGATACTGTGGACACTTTTAAAAGACAACTCTTTTTAGACAAGCTTTTCATTAGCACTGTCATGTGCTATATTTTTCTTGTATTATCTTTTGTACTATTTAAGTGTGCAGTTTATTTAGTTTGTATTTCAGTTTATTGCATTATCAGTGTCTTCCCATATCTCCAAAAGGGTGTACCAGGGGTTGGTAAAGAGCAAGCCTTGAGGCTGATCCAGACATTGAAGGGACAAACACTTCTACAAAAGTAGGAATCATAACTATGTAACCTTTTAGTTTTTTTCTTTTCTAAAACCTAATACTGAAAATATGAATCCATTTTTATTAATATCTTCAGGCTAAATGTTACCTTTTCAACTCATCCAGGTTCCATCAGTGGAAGGAGAACAATACAGATGTCCCTGTGGGGGTGACAAAGAAGGTTCCACACTGCCATGTTTGTCGACATCCCGGTGAGTGGTGCCCTGGTGTGATCTCTGACCTCTCTTGTGTCCTGATAAGAGGTGATGAATCGTAGGGGAGAGAGGGTGTGGCAGGGCTGGGTGATATCAACAACCAGGAGACATCGCTATCATTTCACACATTTAGGTAAATCAATAATTAATAAATGTGAACGATTCACCAAAAGAATGCCACTACGTATGTTTTTTGCTGCCATCATGGCACCCTGAAAACAATAGTCCAAGTTGACTACTCTATTACATGATTACTGTACTATGAACTAGGAGTATTTTTCAATAAAGGAATGATGAATGTAAGATCATTCGAATGTGTAATCCATAATCACATCAGATTAGTCTCAAACAGCTATAGTACATAGATGCCTTCTCTATATATCCCACTGGGCAAGGAAAACCACTGTTAAATGGTTTTGGTCCACAGGCAAGAGTCCAAAACCTTCCAAGATGGCTAAGAAGTGGGCACCTCATAATAGTTTTTATGTAAGAAATACTTGACTTACTTGTAATGAACAAGTATTGAATATAGATGTAGATAATATACACACACAGTATAACTCACAGACTCACACATTGTGTTAGCACTTAGCTCGATATTGGTATGTTTTCTGCACACCGCCAAGCATTAGCAGTACAAATGCTCCCACATTATACCCAGGGATTGGAAACCTATGTTTCCATCATTCATTCTTCAAATAGATTTCCTTTTCCATGTTAGTATATACTGGCCATGTATTTCTGGTTTATTTATTCTTGCTGATTTTCTCCCATTCGTAGGTTCCGCCAAGGCCCATGAGCATTGTGGCTGTGTGCTGTGTGACAGCAGACATTTCTGTGAACCTCAGGATTTTGACTACCAGTGTCCGTGTGAATGGCACCGCTATGAACGGACACGTCAGGCTTCCTCGCTCGAGGCTACCATCAAGAGGCAAGCAGCTGCTTCTGAGAGAAGTCTTGCGTCTAATAAAGAAATGCAGACGCCAGCTGATAGAAAACCATGTATCGATTTTTATACACGGTCCTCTTTACAGACATGTTTTAAGCATATTTTATATTTGAAACAGTTTGTTATTTTTTGTGTAAGTTAACTTCTTGATTTATTTTAGGAAAACATTGGCAAGTGAACAATTCCCTTTTACAGAGGTACAGTGGTATTTTTTTGTCTATTTTTCAATAATCGATTTCAACAGCAGCTTTAAAGATGTGATTTCCAGATTTTTTTTAAATGCCACATGTTGCAGATCATCAATGAATTTCTGATCTCCAAGGATAAACGTGAATCATTCAGGTGGAGAAAGCCAAATATGGTATTAATGCAGGTTTGTTTGCTCAAATTTGATTAGCCATTATTTATTTGGTCAATAGATGTGGATGGAGTGGTATAGTTTTTACGAAACGTGTTGTGTTTTCTAGGATTTTGCCTACAACAAAATGGAGTGGCCTAAGCACTACACCAGCGAAAAGGTTCTAGTCCTGCTGACTTACGCCGAAATGATGAATCACAAATATGGAAGACAGACGCCATCGCAAATTAACCCTCTCCGGTAATGCAGCAATGAATGAGTGTACATGTTATTTCTAAATGGATCCTGGCATCTTGTGAGAAATTGTGAGTTGAACTGAGTTAGTGTTGTGGAACGTTTTCTTCGATAACAGAATATTTAAACCAAGAGTAAGGAATGCAGTCGCCTGCTTTGAAGTCATCTGGAGCACACCAGGTCAGTTTGATACGTTTCAGATAATGAGCATCTGAGCTTGACATTTTATTTTATCAGTGGCCCCTCAAAAGGAAGTGATTTATAGGAGACGCATGTTTTTGCTAACACACATGCAAACACGGGTGAAGATAAAATATCTATATGAAAAAAATTGTGGAATATACTATTCCAAAAATAAAAAGCTTATTTAAATCTTTTAATCTCATGGTCCCACACACATCTCGACCCCTACTTTGAAACCCAGTGATGTATCACCATCCTCTTGTTGCATGCTCTCAGATTGCAAGTTAAAAGATCTGTCGTAGAAGTATAAATATGTATCTGAATATCCAAGGGGCTCGTCACCACGTCGTCTGTTAGTGGCCGGCTGTGAGCTGGGGTACGGAGGTGACAGATCAGTCACAGCAGCTACTAGGTGCTAAGCCAGCTTCCTCCTGTTGCTGGGAAAACTGTCATATCAAAGTGTGCCTCACTAACAACCTGGGCTGGCTGGCCTGAGAGTGTCTTGATCCACATTTCAGATACCATGTGACCATGCGTGTGTTCTTTAAAAATATATATATTTGTTTTATTTACGTGATGTTTCTGCTGCCTTATAATCGATCCTAAAATAAATAACAACACTTACATTTAGAGAATTTATGTGTATCTCTTGCTCTCCCATGCAGAGCATTATGTGTTCCCTGAGGATAAGCCAGCAGAGAACCAGGATGAGGTGAGAACCATCGAGGAAGAGGCACTCTTCCGGCTGGCCTATCCAGAGTTAGTGGAGCTGTACCTGAGAGACAAAGCTCTTGCTGAGGAAAACAAGACCAAGAGTAAGATTAGACCGTATTTACTAATTTATCATAATCAAGTATTACTCCTGTGCTAGGTGTCTTTCAGGAAATATATCTTCAATATACAGTGAGTGTACATTGCAAAGTGTGTGTGTGTGTGTGTGTGTGTGTGTGTGTGTGTGTATATGTATATTAGTGAATGAAGAGGCCATTTGTCAACGAGTGAAGATGATGCATATTCCTAAAAAGCCAATACAAATGTGAAACGTCCTTTTTAGTAAATGTAGCCCCCCACACACACCCAGGTTTGATCAACTCAGAGACTTCCTATGTAGTCCCAATAAGCGTACTGATCAAAGTACAACTTACAACTTCAGGATGTTTTTCAAGGCTGTCACTTACAGCTGCCCTGACACCTGAAAATGCAGAGTTTTTGCAGCTCTGTTAGTTCACACCCAAGTCTTTGATGCATCAGTCTCAGGCCTGGCTGTCATTTTGAACGGGTTGTGCTTTCAACAGACCTGGCTCTCAATGCTGTAGAGCTCATTTTGATCATCAAATACATTATTTTTTTATCTAGCAGCTAGTCAACATGGCTGAGAGGTAATGAATAATTAATATAATAATAGATGATTGCACGATGCCCATAGTAGCTGTAACATTCACCTTTGGAAGCGTGTTTTGCTTGGGCCAACACATTAAGCAGTAATTTCTCTTCCAGAAAAGAAAGCAAAGAGTAAAAAAGAGAAGCCCTCCGACCTCTGCGATGGCGTCTCAGACCTGCTGGCCCAGATGACCCTTCAGGGCGCCGCGTCAGACAACGCTGACGCACACAGAGACACACAGGCGCTGCCGTCGATTACCCCCCATGGTGCAGCTGAACCAGAAATAGTGGATCTTGTTTATCCCCTGCCCAAACGAACACCGGTGACCTCTAGTGAAGACCACTGCGGTCTGAGAGATGGATCAGTCTCTCCCTTGACCTCAGCGTCCTGCCGGAGACTTGTCGAGTCACAGAGTGCCCTCTCGCCCTCCGTCTCAGCCGCCATCGATGCGTTGCACCTGAGCGACATTTACTGGGACACCTCGTCCTTCACCTCCTCTCTGACACCACAGGGAACGTCCTGTGGGATCCCCGAGCCCGAGCAGAAGTCCCTGACAGATGTCCCAGTAGCGACGTCCGAACCTGTCTCAGACTTGGGCTACACAGAGCGTTCTCTCTGGGACAGGGTTCTCATGAGAAACACGGTCAGGTGTTTGGACCAGGCAGTGGTGGCGGCGGCCCACAATGATGAGGTCATAACAAAACCACACCGCCAGGCCCCCTCCCTGGAGACCACATCTTCTCACCCCAAGCCCAGTGGACATATTCTCCACGTAGACTGTAGTGACGTCAAACCATTAAAGAAGCAGCATGTGGTCGTTGATGTAGGACCTCGTACTGGTGAAGGCACAATCGAAGCAATAGACCAAGCCCATCACAGGTCACATTCAGTGCCCTTATCCCAAGCTCAAAGCAAGGCGAACCGTGGTGGCAATGGTAAACAAAAGCCTAAATACAAATTTGTCAAGGCAGCCATTTTGTCACCTGTGCCGCCAGCGAGATGCCACTCTGATCCATGTCCGAATAACAAGGAGAAGACGTTTCCGACCACCAAAAGGAGTGTGTGCGCCTCCGTGTGTTCATCAAGTGACGAAAGTGATGTGGAGAACAGGCCACTCAGATCTCAAAGGAAGGGTCAAATCAAGCCCCAGTACAAGCTCACGTGTAATTCCTACAAAGACTTTAGATTCAAACCCACTTCAACCAATGCCACCCTAAACACAGCCACTAGTAAGGTATTAGGGCCAACATCTGTTCTGAGTAAGCATGTGGATATTCAGTTAGAGGGCAGCCCTTCATCCACAGAGTGCCAATATCCTTTGCTGGCCAGTATAGACAGTGATGGGTGTATCGTGACTCCAGCTTCACCTGCTACTGTTTCAGATGAATCAGTGATTTGTGGTGGAAGCCCACTTCCTTTAGCTGAAAGGCTAAGATTAAAGTTCCTCAAATAATGGATGTAATGTGTTGTTTCAAAAATAATGTGTCCTTATAAAACCTCACCGCAGTAGTATACATTTTTGTGTATATTAATCTTCTAATGTTGTACATGTTTTAATAATGTTTTCATCTTTGTCTTAAAAAGGCATTATGACTGAGAAAATTAAAACCAGTTATTGTATTATACTACGTTTCTGTGTCAGCATTATACATATCTAGCCTGTGTCCTGCCAGGTTAGATATTCACAATATCTAACCTGGCACAGCCTACCGTGCATCCCTTGACTGCACGTCCCTGGATATCCCTAAAGTTCTCTTTTAAAGCATATAAATATTTCCAATGTGTTATTTGATATACAAAGACTTTATTTGTCAGTACATTTTATCCATTCTGTATGCAAAAATAAAGTATAAGGTGGGCTACTGTACTCTTGGTTGAGTTAAAGTCAGCACCTGTGCACCAGGTGCATTTTATACTGCTCAGAAATATGGTACTTTTACAATGGCTTAGTGGCTGTAATGAAGACAAGGAATTACAGATGTGGGGAATGGTTAGGCAAGGCTTGTTTTCTTTCGACCCATATTAACCGCCTTTACAACTGACCAGTGTTGGTCCCCTTGATCATTAGTGACGCGATGCGCACCTCTTCAGACATGAAAGGCTTGACAGGTTAGTGTGTCGTCTAGCAGGAACTCTGACAGCTGCATCCTATGCGTAATGACATCTATTGCATAGCTTCAACAACATGTTTATGCTCTACGTCTGGTCACTTTGGAGGGTTGTCTAGCTGTTTTGGCACATCCTTTTTTTTTTTAGGCCTATAGACCGTTATATAATAAAATAAATTCTGGGCCAGACAAAGTAGCCATACGCAGTAGGACACACGCACGGCTGATATAACAAAGACTTGTGAAAGTCTCAGGTGTAAAACAATCCTTTTATTCCTCCATTACACAAATCACATCAAACCGATAATTGTTGTCATGTCGACTTAAAGGATCGCTTCGCACAAAAGTGAATCTAATTATTTTTCTTTCTACTACACATTATCCGTCTATTTGGCCTTATTCACACCCAAGTGACAACGAACGACGTCATTGGGGAAGGTCGCATTTTGGCACTTAACTTTTCTTTGAACCTTTCGCCTCAGCTGTGAACTCATAAACCCCCGGAGATTTGCTTTCATATAAAACGGCTGGCAGGTCAGTTCCTCAGAATTTGCCATTATACCCTGCACAGCTGCTCGAACCTCGAGCTACACTTCTTCTGACATGGAGTGTGACATGGAGATAACCAACATACTCTCCGCGTGGGCCATTCAAAGTCAAGAGGGTGCTTTTGGAGATGACCATGATTCACTACCGTCTAACTCACCAGAGTCTTCCTTCGACTCGATGTGTTCTTCACCTGAGATGCCGTCGAGTTCCAGCGGGCATCGGGATATCCAGAATTTCGTTCGTGAATTTGCGGGACGCAGTATCCAGTGCACCTCGCAAAGACAGACCAAGCCAAAGATGTCAACAAAAAGACGCATGAAGGCGAGCGAGAGGGAGAAGATGCGGATGAGAAGTCTTGCTGAAGCATTGCACCAGCTCCGCGAATACCTTCCACCGGATTATAGCAAAAAAGGACAGCCCCTGACCAAAATACAAACCCTCAAATACACAATTGAGTATATCAACAAACTTGCGGACATTCTGAATAATGCGTAAAGAGCTGAACATTTACTAACCCAATCTCCGGCGCTCTGCTTGACATCCCCAAAAGAAGAATGCGTCAGTTTATGATAACTTAATGTATTTACTGTTTGTTCTTTTTCTTTTGCCCCTTTTTTGATGTAAATATTCTTCAGTGGGCACTTGAGAAATATTTGTATATGGAGTTCTCTGTCATTTTGCATTTAAACAACATAGAGCCGACAGAAGAAAATTGGCTTTAGTATATTTTGATTAATCAGTTATGTTGTGTTTTTGAGATATATATAATGATCGTTAATCTGCAACATTGCGAGACATGTCTTATGTTGCTCATTATCTGTCCATATGCAAGAGACAGAATGTTTTCCAAAAACATTTTTTTTAAATTCAATCTTTCAAATAAAATATGTTGACCTTGAGGCATTCTCTATTAATGTGTTATTTAGCAAAGTGTTGCAATTGGTAAGCAGCAGTGTAGAAGTAATTAAATGGAAGCCTGTCAATTTCTCGTCTACAAATAAGAATGTCAAAACCCCTGACGAATGCGTAACAAAGAGCAACAAGCAACCAATGACAGGTCTGCGTGGGGTCTATAGGCGCGGCTTTACACTGCGACGCGTTCACAACGAAATCCGAATCAAGCATTTCGTCTGCTGAGGCCGCCATTTCAACAGATTTCAGCCCGTAAACGAGAGCACCTCAATTTTATTTTTGTATGAATATGTATTTGTTGTTATAGCAAAGAAGGCACCTTTCTGGATTTACCTCGCCTTTTAGCGCCGTTAGAAGTAAGTAGGCGTCTTCTGCACATTTGAGATCAGTAGGAGAGCAATCCACCAAAGGAACGCCCCTTGCATATTAAGCCCATTTAGCTAGCTATTCACATATACATTTAAGTGTGAGTGGCCTATTAAATAGACAATATCTAGTTTTCGTTCCATATGCACCAATTTAGGCTTACACACAAGTATCCTATGTGGAACAGCTGACATTAACGGCCTTAAGGATTTAAAGCAAGATGAAGCCATATATTTTCACTATTTTCGAACGATCGAACTATTTTCGAGTGATCAATATAATTGTATTTCGTTGCCTGTTAACTATAGGCTATTCTTTATGTCAGGTATATATCTAGTTATGAAAATACAGAAACGTGACTGACCCAGTTTCATGACTATAGCTACTGGTTTAATCTAAGAAGTGTTGGTTGCTCCTTGCCAAGTCTAAATCATTGTGTAAATCTTAAAGGTATAGCCAATAAACCATTAAGGAAATTATATAAATAATCTACCTTTTCACCAGTAACGACTCGTCAGATGACTGTCAACAGTCCTGACTACAAGCGTCATCAAGGCAAAGTGGACAATAATCTCTCTCTCTCTCTCTCTCTCTCTCTCTCTCTCTCTCTCTCTCTCTCTCTCTCTCATGTCTTTGTAACACATTTTTGCCTTTGGGCTTTTAAATTCATTTGTGCTTTTCACTGTAGCAAAGAGGTGGCAGATTAGTTGACATTTAGGAAGAAATAATTTGTACGGTTCAGGTTTACGGTTTTCAGCCAAATAAATGTCATAGAAACACCATTTATGTAAACATAACAACTGAAATCAGTCCAAAATACTGTATTTATCTGATATTACAGTTATGGACCAACGTACAGACGAACAGGTTACAAACACTACAGAGGTTTCCAAGGATGTATCTGTAGAGAAGCCAGAAAACAAATTCAGGTCAGTCATATTCTTCCTTCCACCTTCAACAAACTTGGGAATAGTTGAGGCACATACTTAGGTGTATGTGCGTGTATGTGCATCAATGGGTTGAACCATGTTAGTCAGATCATCAGAGGCAGGATTTCGCTTGAACTCTTCAGGGGGCGTGGCCGAGGTAGGTGGACGAGCAAGGGAGGTACGCGTGGTGGGTGTGGCTTGATGATGAAGGCTTTCGGACCAGCCGCACGTGGAAGGGGCAGAGGAAGGGATGGAGCAATTAATGGGTTTGGATCTGTCAGGTAATCTCTGTTGTTGTATGAACACGCTTCCAAGTCACACGCTGTGTTGTCAGCGATGCATAAAATGTTTTGGACACATTACTCACTGTGTAATTATTTCTCAAGCGAATTGTTTTGAAATTGTCAGGAAATGGGCTATTTAGGACATGTGCTGCAAAAGAGCTTTTAACCCCATAATGGTCATGTTAACAAGCATTTTTCTGCATTAGTGCTTTCTTTTCCATCCAGGTTTTTGCGTATATTATCTTATAAATTACTATCTTTTCCATTCCATCACATGATGTTGCTCTGCTCCCTTACAGGAGGGGAATGGGGAGGGTGTGGCCATACCCGGACCTCAGGGGCTCACGGGAGGGCCGGGGGGGCCGGGGGGGACTGATGGGCATGGGCCCGCCATCACCCATGCACCCCAGAGGACCATTCCCACTCATGCACAGGTAAACCCCTCCCCCAACCTTAATGCACACAACAGTTGTGTAAGGACATTGTCGTTCCTGACCTGTATAGTTTAGCCTACTGTCATTCACATTAATTGCCAATATCAATGATGATTTATGGGTATTGTGACGAATAGAAGCAACGGTGATACAGAAATTGGGTAGGGAACACTATGAAGAAATATTCCGGCCAAAGAATCATGAGAGGATTGTTTTATTCCTTCTTTTCGGCGAACAATTTATGACACCACTGTAGCTCTCTAATAAAGTTGTAGGCCTATACAGACAGACAAATGTTTCATTGTGTTGTGGGTATGTACAGTATGTCCATGTGAATGTGAATCCATGCTTGTTTGTGTGTTCGTGTATGTATGTGTGTGTGCGGTACATAATAACTTACTTAATTGCATTTACGGTGGTGAAAAAGGTCAGTCCTGTTTGCTTTGCACTTGTGCGACCTGACATGGACTAGCAAACGCATGACGCATTCACTCGTATCATGCACAGTTCGACCATCTTACGTAACAAGCATTAACCCTGCCTTTAATGACATTAAATAGTGGACATTGCTTGCCAATGCTGGTAGTCTTCTGATGGTCGTCACAGTAGGCAAATAAACCATGAGATCAAACAATTAGATAGTCACTCGTAACTTGGGTTATGCTACATCAGAATTTTTTTTTTCTTTCTCAATTGTGGGGGGGAGTTCCCTATGAAACTGGGGGGAATGTATCACACCCCCGCCTTCTGGGCCCGTGCTAACAGCCCCCCCACACCCCAATGGGCTAGACCAGTGTTTCTCAGACAAAAAGAAGCACCTCATAGGTTGTGACCTATGAGGTTCCCTATAAACAAACACCATGTTTTTTTATTTTTTAATGCAGATTTTCACAATATTAAAATAATCTCTTCACATCCTGTAGACATGGCCCCCATCCACCTCTTCCACTGGGTCACCCTGGGTTTAGAGGCCGATTGCCACACCCACGAGGCCGCGGTACACCCCCTCTTGGGCCGCCACACCACTTCCCTCCAAGAGGTCAGAGGGGGTAAGATTTATTCACACTGTTTAAATATTATTGTCATAGCTCTTCACCCTGTATCTATGTACCCTTGTACAGTTTGGACATTTTCACTTAGGGGTGTACTCACTTTTGTTGCCAGCGGTTTAGACATTAATGGCTGTGTGTTGTGT
>JAODUE010012809.1:0-26773 GCA_027564755.1 Amblyopsis hoosieri | reverse complement strand
CCGTAGTTAAGTAGAGGACGCTTTAGCTTTCCAAGTGTAGCGAAAGACTTGTCACTTCCCCCGCACATATAGGCACCTCTACTCCCCGGTCCCTTGCTACCTAAAGGAGGCATCAGGCCTCCCCTCCCTCACGCTGGAACATCTCCCCTATCTTACTGTCTTCGCTACCGGCAACACTATAAGTTGCGGGTAGCACCCTCCCTCCCAGGTGCCACAACACAACAGTTGTCAGTTCAGAGCATTCCTCTTTCCTTGCTGTTTCGTGTCCATTTTTAAATAGTCTCTCAACACAGGTGACAATCATCAGTCAATCAACTAACTGGGAAACTCTCCGTCCTGTTGCCATACTTCCGCTGAAGGAAAGTACTTCCCTGAAGATTCATCACAGTATATATAGATATAAAACAGACTTATCCAAAATACATATTAAAACATCAGAGTAGACATAACAAAATCTTAATGATCTCTGTCTCTAAAAATAATAAAACGAAGTAAATACTTTTGAGCAGAGATGTTTTGATTCAAATGCAGAGCATTAGAGCACGCCACCACATACTTTGTATATTTTAGCATTTTAAATCCTCAACCTCACTGTGGCCAATGAGTATGAATAGTTTGGCACGTGAAAACAGCCCATACTGCTTAGCACTGGCTGCGTGTCTGTAGTGCAGGTCATCACACACAGTTAAAATAATGTTTTTATTACTACATACGCTACGTGTTGTCATTTATGACAATAGTTGTCATAATCCCCAGTGCCACAATCAATTTGTGTACAATTTGGCAGCGTTTTTATGCTGACAATCTGAGAGTGAGGAGAGAAAATAGCATGAAATTAGTCCGGCTTTCAGGGGCGTAAGACACATTTGAGTGTGCGCAAATTATTTGTAGTTCATGCCATTACCAGAGAACATCATCTCATCTCAGGAATAGCTCCTGTCTGTGTGGTGGCTCAATGTACGCATCTTTAACCCATTCAGTCCCTGTGTCCATTGGAAGGGGCGATGGGCATGTTTCGTAGTATCAGACAATAAAATAATTTAATATTTGAATATTGCTTAATCACAGATTGGTCATTGGAATGTGTAACACTCGCTATGTTTGTTTGACACTGAAGCTGAAGTTGCTATAAATAGACCGATTATTTCCTTAGAGTAGCCTAATATAAAAATAAATTGGCCTACATCATTAGTCTACGACGCCCAATTAACGAAAAATAGGGCTCCCCCACATACAAAATCCCAATAACACTGGCAGCCCAGTGATTCTGGTGTCTGTTTATGTTTATGTTTTTCTGTTTAGCAGCCCTCCATCTCAATCTGGTAGTCACCTCACTTTAGGTCGAGGACTGAGAATCACTAACACTGAGAAGACCTCTTCCAGATTTGGCAAAGCATGTATCTTTTATGGTGCGAGAGCTGAGTTTTCTGGAGTCAATGCACAGGCGTACTGAGTTTTTCGTATCACAGCTAGGTGACACAAATGGAGATTCTGACACTGTTTATTCCGACAGCCAGCAGCTCTTGAAGGTGCTTCTGTACAATTTGTCCTTGTTAATTGTTAATGTTATTTAATTGTTGTGTTTTAATTATGCATCTTTGATTTTCCACGGATTTCTATATTTCAGTAAAAATAACAAGATTCTAAAGATAAAGTGAATCTACAGAGGAGCTTGGGTTAAAGCACACACAGGAAATTGTTGTTTGCTGTACGTTTTAACTTAAAAAAACAGCTGTCACCTGAGCAAGGCGTACTGAATATATATTTTATGGAACCCTCTGGAACTGCATTCTGCTTCTGTTGATAGCCATGTTCCTTTATGTTGATATTTAAGTGTGTTTCTCTAATCACCCTTAACAGAAATACTGCTTTGTTTTTATGTATGAGTTCAATATAAACAAACAAAAGGAAAAAAACTAAATTCATGACTTTTGAAAGAGATTCACAAGACATTGTGTCAGGGGAGGAGAATACAAGTGTAAATTATCTTATGAAATATTTAAAGACAACAGCTGGAATGTCCCAAATGGATTGAGAACAACTCTCTTCCTGCTTATGTGCTCTTTGTGCATTTCTTTCTCTCATTTCATATTTTTGTATCTTTTATTCTTGCTCTCTCCTCTTATGTTGCATAACACAGGTAATTAGATGGGGTGGACTACTAATAAAATGCATGATTGAACACACACACACAGACACAGACAGACGTACAAACACAAAATACATTTGGAAGTTATGGAACAGTATAAACACATTTTAAAGCTTTGCTTGTGTGGAAAATGTTCACGTGTGTGTGTGTGTGTGCACATGTGTGTAAGGAGAGTGTGGGTGATTAATTGGGATAATTGGACTTATAATATTTTAGACTTGAAGAGCCTATAATCATCTCAAATATTTGATTATTAAAATTTTTATTATAAAATGTCACTTCTTACAAAGACAATTATAGGCCTATATGTTATTTTCAAGTAATTGTAGTTTAATACAATGTGTTGCGCTTAGCAACTGTTAGTTGTTAGCATCCTGGAAAGGAAGGATTTTTACTTTCCTGTTAAAATAATAAAGTTGTAATAGTTTTTACATTTTTATGAATTCGTTTATCAACGTCTTTTAACTGAAACAAATGGTGAAGCACCATTATTTGTATGGACCTTCTTGTTAAGTGGTTTGTAATTTCATTGACCACAACAAGTGCTTTAAAAGTATCCGGTAATAACAACAAAACTCTTCACACTCTTTCAAACCACATCACAGTACCTGCAGGTGAAAACATGCCTTTGTAATGCTCACAGGAATATAAATGTACGCTTTAAGTACACAAAAAGGTTCCTCAGTGAGTTATTATAAGAAGTCACCATGGCGACGTTTAGAACTTACCCTATTTCTCCTTGCTTTCTCCTCCTTCTCCTCCGTCCCGCTATTGTCACATTCTATCATTTTGTCCGCTATCTCTCATCATTTGCATTTCAAATCATGCGTCTGTGTGGAGCCCCCCCCCACAGTGAGCAGAACTTATATATATATATATATATATCTCATATTCAAGCAGATTTAAAAAGAACATTCTCTTATGAAGATGAAAAAAAAAAAACAACACACCTACATTTGAGTTAATCCACGTGTACTCACCTACGCACACACACACACACACACACAGCACTGTGCTGCCTGAGGCCATAACATTGTAAATTCTGGGTCAAGACAGCAAGGTGATGGAACAGCAGATACATTTACAGGCAATCTGCTCAAAACTTCAATGACCCCCCCCACACACACACACACACATGCATGCAAGCACTCATGCTCATGCAATCATAAACACATTAGTTTGCTCACAGACCCCCCCCCAACACACACACACACACACACACACACACATTCAGATAGACAGACAAAGAGGATAGATGGGTTTTTTGCCTTTCTGTGGGAAAAGTACATCAATAGAATCTGAGCACATCTCCACCCAAAACTTTCGTCATCGGCCATGAGCCTTATTCCTGCTATTCACTATGTATATTTACTACAGTGCCATGGTAAGTATTACCCAGTTTTCGAAGGGTATAGCACTACCCATGCTGACTTTGAATCAGTGCTATAGGATCATATCACGCCTACCTGCACCAGATAACAATTTAGTTGAGTTTATTTGATCTATTACGTCTTTCTTTTCATCAGATTGACTACAAGGACCTACAGTAGTTATGGCAGAGCTGTCACAGTAGATGTGTTCAATCATGTAGTGTGTGGGTCTGATGTGTAGGCAGGGAACATAACCCACATGCCAACGCAGACATTTTAATTAACCAGACAGGTAGAAGCGTGTTGGTCGCTTTAAATCAACTAAATGTACACATTCCACAAAACTATGTCAATACTGTACATTTACATCTTGATTCATGGCATGATTTCCTGAGGGTAAACATAGTTTTGTCTTCATCTGTGACTAAGTGTAATCACATTTTAACTAATTATAGCCTACTGACAGTAACAAACATTTCACTGATACATTATTTCCACCCATAGTATTTTTATTTGCTTTATAAACATCTACACTATATGCTATTTGTAAAAGTGGGGTCAGCAATTTTAAGGTAATAACACCTTTTTTGGTAGAAGAAATCTCTCCTCACAGGCCCTTAGCTGCTCATTATGTGTGCGCTCTGAAAATAATCCTGTGTTTCTACAAAGCTCTGTAATGGGAGTGCAGACCACACCAACACTATCCCAGCCTTGGCAATGCATGTACAATGTGGGGGGCAGAGCTTCTGATGGAGCACCCATATGGAACTGAAGGGAGAGGTGTTGTGATATGAGATCACATATGGAACCATCTTTCTCCAGCATCTGTCGTGTGTGATGTTAGCTTGCGGTCTTATGTAGCGCAAAGCATTTTGGAGAATCTAAACAATTCTCAAACATTTGCCACCCTTCTCTTGCTGTGTCCATCTACAGTGTATTTGTGTCCAGTGACTCCTGTGGTGGTACAGATACAGGATTATTTAGGCTGGGTGTTTCTTTCAATTGAATTGTCAGGGTAAAGAGGTGAAAGGTCTGTAAAGTAACTTGAATCAACTGTGTAACTTCACACAAGAAGTGTGAAGCCACAGCATGTTAGCCATCTGACTGGATGTTGAAGAATGTCTGAGTTTGAATTTGAAAGGTCGGTTTTGATAGATCATTTCATTTTTATGTAATACGATATAATGTTGGAGCTTGAAATAGCTTCTTTTAAATATACTGTATGAAAAATAGCCATATAAAGGTTTTGCTAGCATCATCTAACTGCATTTTAGAAAATGGGTGAAGCTTTTGAAGGAATGACATGTAGACCTTGTTTAGGGGCAATGAAAAAACACAGTAGCTCTACGTATCCAGATCAGATATTCATTTTCAAGCGCCTCTATTCATTTTTGTCTCATGCATGAGCAATATCAGGCCTTCCTTTTCTTATGAATGCAGCAACAGCCTTTTGCGTAGGGTTTTCTGGTCTGGAAGAAAGATGTCTCTAATATGCTGATAAATTGTTCTTCATCTGAAATATACTGTAATGCTGATACATTACAAACTCCACTGAACAGTTCTAAACCTCAGTCCTAGGCTAAAAGAAATGCAGCGCTACAGTAAAGTACAAGCCAGAAAGATAAAGACAGAACTATAAACGATGATAGAGGACTATGATTCCTATTGCAAACCATCCAACAGTCAAGCTCCATAACTCCAGAAAAATAATGCTTTGTCTTTTATAGTCATGAATTACTAATGGCTGTTTGAAAAATTAATGACTCAACTTCTCATCGATAGAGAACCCTTACATTCTCCAGTAGTTTAACTAGGATATACAGTGCACTTATTTTACTTTACAGGAACCTGTTTTTGTTTCTTTGAGTCTGTCTCAATTCACTTCAAATGTGTACATTTCACTTTGAATCAGATTCATTTCTTGGCATAACATGAGTCGTTAAAAATACATTACAAAGTAGGACAGTTAATGTCGGCAAAACGCACCCTGAATGAATCGTTGATTACAATTATGATTAGAGGCAATCATTTTAAGGGGAAATTTTCACCTTAATTAACTGTCATGCTTACACCAAGACAAACAGCTATGTACAGTAGGATTTCTATTGAAGAATGTGAGATTATTTTTCATAACTATCATATAAGCATTATCTGGATGATTAATGGTTTTGATGTGCACCTTATCACAACTGTACTTGTCCATACAATACATAAGCTTACTTCAATTAGCCCTAAATATTTGAAAGGCCAGCATTTAGTGGGCATCTTTCAAATTGAATCTGTTCTTGGTTTAGTATTTAGTTTTGGGTTAGTTTTGATGGCTCATATTATAATTACATAATTGATTTAAATGGCAATTGAACAGAACAAACACATCTGTCATAGCATTTAACTACAGTTACAGTATAAGCGAGGGGAGTGTGCGTGCGTGCGTGTGTGCGTGCGTGCGTGCGTGTGCACTGCATGAGTATTTATAGTTAGAGAGAGAGATGCACTGGGGACAAATAACACTCACACAATGACGGAAACATTCAGCACACGCGTAGATACACAAAGAATATGTTACAGTCACTAGGCTATATGTTGTTGCTCTGATCAATACTGTCTGTGTTGGACACACACATCCTTGGCAAAGAGGTATAGACTGTGTGTGTGTGCGTGTGGCGCTGGGTAGTATTGGTTGCATACGTCATTGGCAATGAACTGCAAAACTAGTGTGTGTGATCTGGTAATTCCATCTGTGTAATGTTATTAGATGCACAGATCACTGATAGTAGTGTGTGTGTTGTGTGTGTGTGTTGACAATGTCAGCATTCAAAGTAACAAGGCTGGAGACAGAGGTTGACCTTATCTCATGGCAGCATGAGTAATACTGTATGTCTGTAATATTTCCAAATGTGTCCTCTTATATAACCTTGTATATCCTGTCTGCATGCTTCCACATCAGGCATAATATACTCTCATCTCACCATACAGCTAGCTGTGTGTGTGTGTGTGTATGAGCGCGCGTGTGTGTGTGTGTGTGAATGTGCTTGTAAGAGAAAAACTTATATTCTACTAATGTATCATTTTACAGTAGATATATTTTTAGACCATGTAATGAGATGGAGATTCGTATAGTTTATGATGCAGAAAATTAGTGATTTTATCGTAGACAGTATCATGTCAGGTTAGGTCAACCAGAGGGGGGAGGCTGGGGTCTGGGGATCTGGGGAGAGTTTTAAGGGGAAAACTACTAACTTTGCAGTTTGCAACAGTAAGGTCAGAGATATTGTTACATTACTGTAATCATTTTCAGAGTAAGGATAAGCTACCATATGTGAGTGTGCATATAGTCCTGTAGACACACTGTCACAGTCTTATGGAGCTGTGAGTGCATGCTTGTCAATGTGTGTGTGCTATTTGATGCTGTTTGTGGTTGTAATACATGAGGGGGCTCTACTGTATTTGAACCACATGTGTTACATGCCTGTGTGTGTGTGTGTGTGTGTGTGTGTGTGTGTGTGTGTGTGTACGTACGTACAGTCTGTTCCTGCTACGGAGTGTTAAAGTAATAAAATCATCACACAGGCTCATTGTTTCTGACGTGGAACCAGAAAACCAGACAGGAGAGAAATGGAGAGAGAAAATTAGTTTCTGGGGAAATCTTTATTTTTGAAGGTTTTACAGTTCTAATGCTTAGTCAAGGTTTATTTTCAGACAAATTTCCTAATGTCGTGCTCATAATAGGATAACCTAGTCTAAACTCTCAACAATTTCCAGCTGGTCTAAACTAGCTACATAACACTGCTGTTGTTGAAAGTGTTTGGAGCTGGGACCAGAAACTGCGTTCATTCATTTTGAAAGCCGGCTGCTATCACGTTAGCATGCTGCCTTTTAACAGTATAGCATTTTTATTTATTTATTTTAAAATATTTTTTGGCAGTGTTCTGTTGAAGGAAAATCTATAAAGCCACCTTTGTTGTTTTAGTCAGATTTTGACAGTACAATTTATCTAGGAATGTCGCACCTAGACACAACATTATAAATTCTCCAGAAAATGGAAGGGGTTTGTGAAAGGGCAGCAGTCTGAGTTGTAAATTGAAGTGGACGAGGCATTTATTTATATTAAAGTGTCATAGATTGTTACTTTAGGAAATTACATTGTGACAAGTGTACAGCCTAGGCAAATCGTGTGTGTGTGTGTATGCTAAGGGGGAGCCTTATTGTCAGGTACAGACAGGACTCACCATCAGTCAACTGCTCCCACCTTGCAGTTAAAAATGGGGGTAAACAGCGGAACGAGTTGTGACCAGGTCACAGCTGTATGTTAAAAGGCTTTTCCATGTAGCTGATTATCCATTCTATGTAATACAATGTTTGGAAAATTACTGAACATTTACCTCTGAGAAGTATGTCAAACTTAATCTATCTTTCAGCTTATGTCTTCTGTTTGTAAACTGCCGGAGTAACTGGCTACGGTTTCATGCACGCAGTATTCCGGTTTCAAAAATGACAATATTCCAAAAGCTAGGCTATACCGTACGTTACCTTACGTAACATATGCTTATTAATACGAGAGCTACAACAATGAAACGGCTACCGGTGCTTTATAAACAAATATTTATTTATCGACTGCTTTGCATGGATAACGTTAATTACGTTACTCATTTACTTATTTTATTGAATGTAGTATCCAACCGGCATATTCTCCAGTTTGTTTATGCAACAATAGGCGCATGTAATGTAAAAAGTAGTGGATAAGTGTCCGAAACGTTTCAACGGCTGTCTGCCCTTATTCCCTAGTTAGTGTTCTAGTGAGCACTATTAAGGGTACGAGTGAACGAGTGGGCATTTCGAACACAGCCCAAGATTTGTAGCTCGATTTGTCCTATTGATTGGTATCAGCTTTACCAAAACACAGTTGTTTTGGTTTGAAACATGAACAGTATCCTCTTACTGTAAAATTGTGCGTATTGTCTTGGCCTTCTCTCAACTCCTCACCCTACAGCTCTCATGGTTTAATGACTTAAACCATTCTCTTACTCTTCTTCTTTGGTTATTTTTTTTAAATAAGAAATTGGAGAAGAAATGTGGAATTCTGGGAGCACAATATTTAGTTAATGTTTGTGTGATCTATGCTGTTAACATGTCATAAGACTTTTAAATTCCTAACATGACTCGATAAGAACAGACATAACGAGCATGCAGACTGAATACATACTACTAAATTATTACAATAAATTAAATACATTGAAAAACATTTTTCATTGCATGTCACCCTTTTTCCTTCCAAACCCTGCTGTTTTAAGCACGACAATATAGTATGTTATTCGTGAAAACATATTTCTTATGGGCTAGCCAGTATTTCTTACCACGTTGGCACTTTGCATAAAACATTATTCTGATTGCTAAATTTCATATCTTAAAAAGGTTTTGGTTCAAAATGTTTATACATTTCAGTATTGTAAACCTTTCATTATCATGAGCAGAAGTGGTTTTTATGACTACAGTGCTTTGTGTGCCTGGAGTTTAGTGAGGCTAATGGCTTTACCGTGTGTGCGTGTGTGTGTGTGTGTGTGAGCGTGCGTGCACATGCTTTACCTGAGTAATAATGTCATACAGATGAATTACTGGCATCCATCCATGACCGTGCATTGCTATGTGAATAGACGCCACAAGGGTTTTTGCTGTATTTGTGTGAAGAGAGAGGGAGAGAGTGTGTGTGTGTGTGACCATAGCTTTTATATGTTGGCTGGAAGACAAAAATAATAGTCCTGAAGGTACAGCAGACTAATCTAATCACACAGGAGACAAGCAATAATGCACACACACACACATGCGCTCACGACTACATAAAAAGTACTCGCAGTAGTACACACATTTCACGTCACTTGCTTTTTACTGCTTTATACTTGCTCCTTCACTCTCACACTCGTCTGCCTTTCACCATGCTGTTAGTCCCCTCTGTCGAACCCTTTAGCCTAAGAAATCACCTTCATTTTAACATTAGTATTTATATGAAACGTGTATTCACACTCTCTCTCTCTGTCTCTCTGTCTCTGTCTCTCTCTCCCTCTCTCTCGCTCTCTCTGTGTCTCACTCTCTTTCTCTCTCTCTGTGTCTCTCTCTGTCTCTCTCTCTGTGTCTCTCTCTCTCTCTCTCTCTCTCTCTCTCTCTGTGTGTCTCACTCTCACATTTTGGACATTAATTGCTCATTATCAAATTGTAAACTCAGTCACCTGACTCAACTGACACAATTGCCCACATGAAAACACAAAACGGAGATATTGAGTAAACTAGCATACATGCTACATTGTCACAAGTCATGCTAGGATGCACACACACGCACACACAGAGAGATGATGATAACTAGCCTGTAATGCTGAAGAAGCAAGCATACTGAGCTCTCATGGAACATGCTGGAATGGAACAGTCTGCTATCTGTACACATGAGTTATTTCCAATTGCATATTGTTAGACAAAATAATAATACAAAGCTTAAGGTAAGCTTTAATATGAACAAGCATGACACAAGCTTATGTTAGTGGGCCCACATAACTCTGACTACCTGCCTTCTGCTTTTTGATTGGCCGGGAGACAGCATCTCAAGCACTTGCTAATGAATCAGTATTTTGGCAAAAATACAGTATTCCAAAGCAAGTCGGATACTGCAAGCAATGGAAATATTGAGTGTATTAAATATTATAAGAGCGTAAAAAGTGTAAAAGTGTACAGGCCAAAACACGTTTTTTGACATGTGCGATTTAAAACATGTTTTATTGAGGCATTGCCACTAGGTGGCTCCCTTGCTTTTGTTTACATACTTTTATCAGTAAAAGTAGACTTTGCCATGGCTGATTCAAATAGCTGTAGCAGAGCCAAACAGCAATCTTAAAACACTGTTTCCAATGAGGAGCACATTCTTGTCCATAAAAAACAAAATCATAGCAATATTTAAATGTTTAAAAAGCTTAAAAGGCGCAGTGGTCTCTTTCTGTGAGTTAAATAAAGGATGTATGAGAATCAAAGTAATAAAATGTTGAAATGATTGAGACAAGAAAAGGAAAGGAGTGATGGAAGGGGTTCTTCATTTTTTCCTGTCTACTCTTTAATACGGTTTATCCCCACTTTTGTCATCAAAGTTTCCATTTTCAAGCATGTCAAAGAGTGAAAACAGGCTATTTATTAGAACATCACATCTAACACGCAATGTTTCACCCACTTCAAAGTCCGCAAGAACTATAAACAGAATTATACAGAGAGGGGTGGTTGACAAAGATGGTCCCTGTTGCTTTTCATAAACGCCCACTCCAAACAGTGGCTTGCAGAGAACGAAACGTGTGTGTGTGTGTGGGCATGCAAACGTGCTCCTGTTATACCAGTGAATGCACTTTATTTTTTTTGGTCCACATTTTTGCTAATGTCTATGTGACTGTGTGCATGTGCGTTTGTACGTTAGTCTTATCAAAACTGAATGCCATCAACATGAAGACACATGCTCTCTTTCTCTCTCCCTAGTTCCTCTTAGTCGACATTAACGTTATCATACACCATTACACTTTTACCTTCCTCTAAATCACAGACGTAAAATGCATTCATCAAGTCATATTTGCTTTACTCACACACGAAGATGTCCACTTAAATCCACTCATAGTTCCACCAGTCTGCCACACACAAACTGCACCTTATACCAAAGCTGTAAGCAGAGAAATATCCCCATCTAACAAATGGAAGCAATGGGAACAAACAATGGGGAAAAAAGCACAAATCCACTTAAAACCCAAAAGCTAAACACATTATCATGCTTTAAGCACATTTCAGTTTACCAATTACCGAAACATACACATTTATAGAAATATTTTTGCTCTGTGAAACATTGTAGCAATTATCGGATTTCCGTCGTTTCATCTTTTGTTTGTGTCTATCTGGAGTGGCGACATCCAACTTGAAGGAGATCAGATGTGAGTGCACTTTGATCATCACGTGACACACAAACACTCCTTCACTGAAGCCACTCCTTGCTCATGTATGTTTGGTGGCAGGGAGTCTGATATGAACAAGGTATTTACGCAGAAAGAATGAAACACAATAACATTGCAGTATTTACCATGACCGCTGTTGAAGTAATCATATTTGCTCAATATGATCAAATTTAATCAATTAGATTGGAAATAATAATGAGTCACATCCTCTAAAGCATATCCCATTTCCACTTTGAGGGCCACTCACTGCTGGGTTGTAGTGTTTAGCAATTTGGTACTACAGGATGTGTGAAGAAATGGAAATGCTTCAATTTGGTAATAATAATGACCTGCATGGGTACACACAAGAGGGGAATGAAGCCTTGTCTATTTACCTGTGGTTGTGTTCATTCTATAGGAGTATGCGTGGTTTCCTGCTTGTTCCATGACAGGGCCGTGCCTTTGAGTTCAGTGTCTGGTAGAACACAGTTTAGATAGAGTGTGTTACACCTTCTGACACCGCACAGAACGCCTTTGTCTGCTTGTTTATTGGTATTGCTCATTCTGTCTTTCTTTCCATCCCTCGCTACATCTCACATGTGCTGCAGTACTGTATATGACAGCAATGGACCGTTCTTAAACATCCCATAATCCCTAATCCTTGTTTCTACAATGACATCAATCCGAGTCCATGTGCAGATTACTTAACAAATTCCCCTCATGATGTGACACACGCACACACACACACACACACACTTACATGTAAACGTGTGTTTAGTCACTTTTCCAGTTGGCATGTTCCTCTGTTGGAAGTAAATATCAAGGAACACCAACGTAGTGTGTGTCTGTGTGTGTATGCATGTGTAACACCGGTGTTGATGGTTGATAGCAAAATGATGGAACTATTAAATTAATTAAAAGACCGATTCAACAGTCACAGTTTGCTGGTAAACATACAGATAAATATGTAAACATGCACACACACTTCCTTTGTAGTGCTTTACTGGGGGGAATCTGAGCCTTTTTGAGTTTTTCGTCGGACACCAAGTCCAACTGCCAAAAGACTCACGGACATCCACTTGAAAAGGTTGTGTGGGCTTGTTTCATTTGGAAGCACACACAACCACACTGATCACATTATTTTTTTAAATTTTTACATCCAAATATATTACAAGCTACTACATTGGAATGTGTCTGCTAAATGACCAAATTGTAATTGTAAAAGGAAAGTGAATAGTGTAGTTGCACAAAAAAAAAATGTTAGAAATGTCTCGTGAAAAGTGAAGTGTCTTCTAAGTTGCCTAATTGTAATACGTATCAAGCTTCATCTTTGCTCTGGTTACCTTGTTATTTCAGCCAGGGCTTTAGGGGAAGAAAAACAGTAAGGATGCATACAATCCAGTCACACTACAGGCACTTCAAAACATACTTTACGGTTACAACATTTGTAAAGAATTGACAATTAAGCAGAGTTGTTGAAATAGGACACAATGAACTCAGTAATACCTTCTGATAGCAGGTTCAACATACTGTAAAAGGAGGAGTTGAACAAAAATAATAAACTGCATGAAGTATTCCATTAAACTCAATTTTGACGTCACACTATATGTTCTCAATTGTTGCCAGTCATAGCAAATTAAACACAGTAAAACATTGTCTGGTTCACAAGTCTAGTTTGCTAACATGCCATAATATGACTTTGGTGTCATAGTCAGGAGTCACGTAATAGCCTGGTGGTTGGTATATCTTGTTAAATCACTGCAGAATGTTGTGAATCTAATTAAGCACCTAATTTTAATATATTTGTAATGGAAATAATTTGCATCCTTTCCAGGCACCTAGCTTGACTTCTGATGAGGAGAGTTAAGTTAATCGTTTTTTAAGTTTGTTGTCATAATACACACCTACACTCTCTCTTTCTCTGACACACACACACACACACACACACACACACACGCACACACTCGCGTGCGGGCGGGCATGCACGCACGCACGCATACACAACATATTAATATCAATGGAAAAACTACGCACGCACACACATATTCACTCAGAAGCCTGATGCATAAACAAACAAAGACAGCCTGTAATTTATGAATACATGCTTTGCAGACAGCGTCGCCAAGCTCTGTGTTTTTGTGAAGTACATTGTGTCATTTATCATTTTGCCCTGCCACAAGCCAGTCTCTGCAATCTATATAGCTGCATCTTGATTCATTTTTGCTTCATAAAAACTGTCTATGATACTGTCTGTATCTGTATATCTATTGATCTATGTATTTGATCTTCTTTCATATTTCTGCTTATCATTTGCCTATTACTGGCTACGCTCATGAATATCCATAAGCAATTATCTGCGAGTGCACTTATGCATAGCCTATCAGACGCTGCCCTGACACCACCAGATCTACATATCTTAATTGACGCAGTGACTAGTGTATTACATACCACCTAGCTTCTCTCACTCACTCACGCACGCACGCACGCAATCAATCCTTGGCTCTCAATTATATTTAGATGTGGAGTCTAGTCTCTCTCTCTCTCTCTCTCTCTCTGTCTCTCTCTCTCTCTCTCTGTTTCCCTTTTTTTACTAGTATAAGTAATTATTCTGGCCACTAACCCACAAACTGACTGGAACTGAATTTAGCTGTGCGTGTGTGTGTGGGTGTGTGTGTGCGCGCACGTGCGTGTGTGCATTTGTAACTGCCTGTTAAGGCATTTTAAAAGCAGGTGCAGGTTCTCTGAATGGTTTCTCTGTTCTCTAACTAGCTAACAACCTTAACCTGCCAAATTGTGTGAGGGTGCGCGTGTGTGTGTGAATGCATGCGTACGTGCGTGCGTGCGTGCGCGTGCACATGTAATGAGGGTTACGTCACACATCATGTCAGACAGTTCCCTTCCTGAAAATACACCTAAGAAAACACACCCACACACACGACACCCGCACATATTTATACAAGCTAACATAGTATGTGAGCTGAGCATGCACTTCAGAAAGCACTGGAGTGCAAACACAAACACTCACACCTAACTGGAAGATGAAAACCTTGTTCTATACAAAAAGTGAAGACAGCTGCATTAGTACCTGAGGTCAGAGTGGTTTCTAAGGTGATGGGGAGAGCTGGAACCACATATATAGCATGACCAACAATAGCCCCACAACTGAGTAAAGTAACAGTATGGTTAGAATTGTATATGAATGTTCTACTGCAAACTGACTTAAACATGATTTAAGAACTGTGCGGGCAGGGTTAAGATTAATTTAAGTCAGGTTTTTTATTGTGGGTTGATGTATCACATAATGTATTCTTTTTCTCGTCTATATACTGTACCTTTTCATTTAACTTTTATTACTATTACTATTCTAGCAAATGCTAATTAACCCTTAGCCAGTTGTGTGAAGATACAGAACAATTCTGTCATATTTGATTTAGCCTAACTGTAGCTGCGTTAACATGGACCCTATTATTCGGGTTGAAAGCCCAACCCAAAAGAAAATGCTCCATGCATACACCACGATCGGAAGAGAAATGGCCAACCTGATTTAAATTTAATTCCAAAGCAGAGATTCAGTATAACCCGTTCCATGACTCTATTGAAAGAATAATTCTACCATGTAAACAGTTAAACGTGATTGCTTCCTGGTTGCGTTCTTCCACGCATGCCCCATCTTATGTTTTGTGTGATGCCGGTATAGGCTATTCTTCGCAGCCACTGTACAAAGTCTGGACAACACAATTGCGACGCGAAAAAATAAGTGAATGGGAGTTAGTACGGTGACTTCATCTGGAGCCGAGCATTTCTCACTAGTCACACAAACAGCCTCACCTTCCAACATACCTACAACTCTAAGATAGCCGGTTTTAACCTTTTGCTAGCGGGACACGTCACATTGGGAGCTAGATAATAGTGCATGTTTAACATCTATTCCGATAAGTTGCGACGGTGCATGTAAACACCAGACCCGATAAGGTGACATCCCATATAAACAGGTAACCCGAAATTGTCAATCGAAAAGATTACATTCAGACAAACAGAAAATTGCCCATGTAAACCCAGCTAATGATTGCCTACATGGAATATGAAATGAATTTGAACAGTTATTAAAGATTTACCGCAATGCAACATACAGGATGTTCCGAAAGAGAGTTTGTGAGAACTGGTTGTGTTTACACTTTGCTAAGCTAACAACTATAGCCACCATTTCTAGTAGAGTGCAACACAGGCCAAATGTGTCAAAGGAGTGTGTCCTCTATAAAGTTTTTTTTAATTATAACATTTTCTTGAGAAAACCCTGCCTGTTAAATTCTACAGAACTTAGAATTCTTTGCTACACTGAACCAATTTGGACATAACACTGAACCAATTTTAACATAGGCCTACCTAGTATGCAAACCATTTCACCTCCACCAGTAGATGGACAGTCAGGCAATTAAAAGGTTAGTGGTTGTAAATGCCTGCGTTCCCAGTGTCTGTTGAATGACCAAATAGTAATTGAAAATGAAATAGACGAGGTGAATTGGTACATGAAGGACTGGTTGACAGAATGGCATTCTAAATGAGAGGTGTAGAAAACCTTAATTGTTGCAAGAGATGGTATAAGATACAGCACACATGTGTAACCGAGGGAAGGAGGGAGATAGAGAGGGTTTCCCTGCATGCGGGCCTGTCTCATTGCGAATTCCCTCTTTTAAAAAATGGTGACATTCATTTCTCACACAGATGGGAACAGGCAAGGCTGATTTCATTAAAATGCCCCATCTGTTAGCAGTGAGAGTGAAACAGAGGAACAGAGATGGAGAAAGTTAAAAGAAAAATATAAGGAAAAGAAAGAATGGGAAAGAGGGAACAAGTCGAGGTAAGAGCGATGGGAGGAAGGAAAAAAAGTAACGTTCCCCTGCCCAGGAATAATTTGTTTCTCCTCCAATGAAATGTGTATGTGTGTGTTGTGTACGGTTAGAAGCTACATTTTGACAGGCTGAACGACATTTCTAGCAGAGCTGGGGAATATAGTATGGAGAACACAGAGAGAGAGAGAGAGAGAGAGAGAGAGAGAGAGAGAGAGAGAGAGAGAGAGAGAGATGGACGATGGAGTGCATGGCTTGAAAGACAAGGTCGTGAAAGGTGTGTGAGGGGTGACAGACTTTGGCTTTAAATGAGAGAGCGCACACTATTTATTATTTCCACTGAATCTTATTTGGTTTCGCTGCAATCCATGACTTGGGCGGATGCCTACATGTACTGTATGCGTGTGCACGTGTATATGTGTGTGTGTGTGTGCACGCCATGCGTGGATGACTGTGTGATTGGCATATGCGTAGGAGTAAGGGTGAGTACAGATTGCTGTATAATTCATAGTATATTTTATTCTCTTTTTCATTGCATTTGACTGGCAGAAATGTTGTACTTGAATCAAAAGCCTTATTCAAAGCAGCAATCCGGGTCAATAGAGATGCAGACAGGGTGAATAAGGGGGGAGAGAGAAGCTGCGAGGGAGAGCCGAGAAACGTTAGAGGCAACCCCAGGTTTGGAGTTAAACGTTGCACTAGTTAGCTTATCTTTAACTGTAGTTGCCTTCTATTATACTAATTGGAGCGACTGCCCAACCTGAATAAAAATGCATACCTAACCTTGGTTGGAATAAAGTGGCATTCATCTGAATTCACTTCATTTCAGATGAAGAGGCTGGTGTAATCCTCTTGAAATATTTTCATTCTTTGATTATCTATGCTCTTTCTGCTAATGTTCCCTGACTTTCATCTACATTTAATAGTAATGGAGAAATAATTTATTGTGAATTGTATTCCATGGAGTCTAGAGGGGAAGACAACATCAAGAATAAACTGTATTTTGGAGAAATCTACACCACAGTTCATTCTTGTTCCATCTTCTACTAAGTTCTGTACAAAGTTAGCCGTGGTGTGTGCCGTATTTGATGAAGCCTGTAAAGAGCATTTCACCATACACTAGCTAGTGTTTATTGTTGAGGGAGCTTTCAAGGAAGGTGACACTTACTTACACATACTGTTAATGTTATAAACCATGGAAATTTTGCTAGAAAACGGTATCTAGAAAATCTAGTTCACTGCAGCAAAACCAAAAGAGATCTCCCTGATTACAGACTACGTAACACAAGATGTTTCAAGACTCAGTGACGTAAAACATAAATTTTCAGGAGTGTATATGCAACATGTTGGAGTCAGGTTTAAAGCATGATTACGCTGTCTACGTTTGACCGATTTTATTTGTCACATTTCAGTACACCAGTGAATGTTATACACCTATCAAGAGTGTCTTTAAATCATTGCTTGTCACAACTCACTAAATCTATTGATTGCCTTGCCACAAATCCCCAGATTAATCAAAATGGCTGTGCATGTTCACACACTGCACCAGGACGGGCCATAAAACATGTCAAGATGTAGAAATATGAAATCACCACCCATATTCTCTGTGTAAATGTCAATGCAGATCCTCCCTTGTGACCGCCGCGCCTATTAGTGGTGCTATCAGCCGATGTCACTGGCAATTTTCAAGATCTGCTCATAAGAGTCATTGTTAAAAATCAATCTGTGTTCCACCTTACACCCTGTTCATATCACATCACTCAGGCAATCTAATTGTAAATTAATGGCTTCCAGACAAACCTTTTGGGGATGTGGCGTGCCTCATTGGATTTTAATGTGAGGAAAATCCCTTTTACTTGGGCGTACAACAGTATGTAAACCCAGCCCAACACACAGGGGAGATTGTGGACCTGGGGTTGAGTTTGCTAGAGTGTAAACGGTGGTAGAAAAAAACCCATAACAAATGTAACAGCAAACAGAGCTCTTCTAACAGAACAAACCACAGTCGTCAGCTAGATTGGGGAATATTGATTTATACACAAGTTCTCTCACCGCTGTTGGAAAGGAGAGGAAAGGTTAAGAATCTTATTCATAGAAAGCAAAAATCACTGAAGTGCTATTTCAGTTAGTTTTTTAGGGTGATTTAAAATTTCAAGTTTTGTGTGATGAATACTGACTGTTACATGACTCAGCGATTTTGCAAATAAAAACGCACACACACACGCACACGCCCATAAACGCACACTCACACAACCAGAAATCCACAAACTGGCCTACATAAACTCCCTGTTAATGCACATTGAACATTTATCTTTGGGGGTAAATTATGGAGCAATGTGGTCTCATTACAGTATACAGTAAGCGTGTGTGTGTGTGTGTGTGTGTGTGTGTGTGTGTGAGTGAGAGAGAGAGACAATATTCAAGTGCCTATGAGCGAAAGAGTGCATGCAGTACGTTGAATTATAGCGCTCAATGCTCTCATTGACGTGCGTGTGTATGTGTATTGAATTGAATAATGGCAATATGCTATCTCATTGACTTCCACTGAATACCATTAATCACCACGTAACCATGGGAATAGACTTAACGGTCAAAACAGCCTCTTAGCACAGCATGTGTCACTGTGTATGTACAAGTCTCTGTGTATTTTGGGAAAAATGGTCATTATTACTGGTCTGATTTATTTATTCTACCAGATCTATGTCTTAATTTTTACCCCAAGCACAAACGCATATACTGTAGGTACAAAACTTAAACACATGCTTGGACACACACCACACATACTACAGACAAACAGACGTGTCCCCAACAACGAATTGCTCTTTTTAAAGTTTGGAGTGAAAATGTATTCCAGGCACATACGTGATTTTAAACTTTGTAGCCTCTACTGTACACAAATGATTAACAATGACCTTTCGCAATAACAACTTTAGTTTCAATTTCTCCGTACAGTACTGCGTGTGTTAAGGTCATTGTGGCATTAAACACCACCAGCCATGAGACGTTAAGGCAGACGGACAGCCTTAAAGAAAACGGCGTGATATCTTAAAGGAGGGGAGGAAAACATTAGCTGACAGAAGAACATAGTGTGTTGGGACCAGAGCCATAGAAATAACAGAGTTACGCCAACGGAAGTTCGAAATTTTCAACGGTCACATGGTTCATGGAGAGGCAAAGCCTATGGCAAATAGTTCCAGGAAGTGCTTGGTGGGCAATTTGAATATATATATATATATTTATATATATATACTGTATATATATAAAACTTCATTTATTGGTAATAAGTAGTCAATACATGCACCGATTTATATTAAAAATATAATTTATAGGGTACTTTTAGTATTTAGGCTAACTTTCGGGAACTATTTTGAGGCCCCACGATCCGCCATTGCTGTGAAAAAACGGTCCCTTGGAGTGAACGGGGATGACGCGACTCTCTCTCTACATGGCTCTGGGTTGGGACAATAGCGATGGCTTTCGTCTGCTATTAAACGCGGCCTTCTTGTTCTCTGCTGCTGGAGAGGCTCTACGGCTGAATAGTCACACGACACCAGTCGTACTGTGGCCGGCAATCTGTTGCCTCCCATCTGCCGCTGAACAGTAGCATCACAATGTGCTTGTCAACTGTGTGTGAACACTGGGTGCTTTGTTGTTGCACACACATACACACACACACACGCAGGCGAACGCACACGTGCGCGCACACACGCACAAACACACACAGGTGAACTGTACATTATAGTGAATGTATAAGTTGAGACTACTCTTATGGTGACAACTCAATAATCAGATGTCTGCTTGGTGTTGTGAACCACGCCTCTCTCTCGATCTTCCTCTCTCTCCCTCTCTCTCTCTCTCTCTCCCTCACTCTCTCTCTCTCCCTCACTCTCTCTCTCTCTCTCCATTCCCCTTGTTTGTTCCTTTCCTTCTACCGGTGTGACAGCATGTCTTGTACCCCCACACACCCCCCCAAAGACACATACACACACCTGTCCTCCCTGTTGGCAGATAAGGAATGTTTATTTGGCCTATAGTGGCCTAAATGTCAAACACACACACACATAAACATACGCATACACACACACCTGCCTCCTGGCTTCTGACAACAGACTGTCACTGTTTACCCAACGATCCAAACAAACGAACAAAAACCAACAAAATAATAGTTTATAAAAAAATATATATATATATATATAGCACACATCATCCTCTGTACTTGTCACCACAGTGTCCCTGCCAAAATATGTCTTCTTTACTGTATGTTGATGTCGGCTTAAACAAAACATCTATTTTAGGGTGTGTGACGGTGTATCCATGTTTTTATTTTTGTTTGTTTTGTTGCCATGCCGCACGCTGACACGTCTGTCAAGAGTCAAGCCATGCTATTGATAAGTGTATCACGCTAACAGGCATTAGAGAGCGGTATCCCATGTACATGTCTGTACAAGCCACATGGAGCTGTGGTTTGATATTAGGGCTGTCAATGTTATCAAAACCACTCAATCCCACAATGCAGTGAGTGGCTGCCATTGACTTTACTTTTGAGTTTTGAGCAATTACATTACTTTGAGCTCTCCACAACAATGTCAAGGATAAAAGGCACAATTATTTGAATATTTTGTATTTATTTTTATATAGTGAGAGCAGTGAAATGTCGAATAAAGAGAACAGTGTATCAAATAACCTGTGTGTGTGTGCTAATATGATTACTTGAGAAACTGAACCGAAACTTTGCTATTGCGCTGGTATTGCAAAATGGCAGAGATTGTTAATTTATCTAAAAATCGGACTGTCATTGGAAAAGAATGAGGTTCAGGGAGAAAACAATGGCTTCTCCCATTAAACTGTCAATACCAAGTAGAATTCCACTTTAATAAGGTCTGAAAAATGAGGTTCAGACCAGGGTGACAAACACACACACGCTTGCACAAAGAACTGAACACACACCCAGAAAAACACTACAATTATTACACATGCACCCATATCGCGTGCTTCAACCTGCTCCTTCACAAACACATCGCAAATCAAACGCGCACGCACGCGCACGCACACGCACACGCACACACACACACACACACACACATAGAAAAAGATATTCTGACCATGTACTTTACAATCTGCTGAGCCATTGAACTTAACCATGCACTATTTATATCTATAGATTTCCTGCTCTGTGTGTGTGTGCGTGCGTGCGTGCATGTGTGTGGACCTTTGTCTTACTTTTCCTCTTGACTTCTCCTGACCTCAATTTACCTGCCGCTCACAACCAAAAACACACACACACACACGCACCGACTGAGACACACTATATTTATTATATATTACTGTTTAAAAGCTGTAGAGAGGATGTTGAGGTTGACTAGGACCACTGTTGTCACTGCGTGGGTGGTTCCACGCTTGTGTGTGTGTGTGTGTGTGTGTGTATTGTTACTTCTTTTATTAGATGTGATGGACCTGCACAAATGTTCAGATACAGTAGAAGTGCATTCATCTAGGTGACACTCTCTCTCTCTCTCTCTCTCTCTCTCTCTCTCTCTCCTTTTCTTTGAACGCTGTCAGCTTTCATATGCCAAATGATGACACTCTGATCTGCGCCAGTGTGACCGGTAATGTGTGCGTGCGTGCGTGTGTGTGTGTGTGCATTTGACTTGTGCTTGTGATGTGACCTCTAGGCTGGCTTCAAGCGGGTCCTCTGTTTAGGGCAGTGATGGCCCAATTTGTCATGGCGCCTGTCAGGTTTGTGTTCCCAAGAGAGGCAAAGGAGACAGAGTGAGTAAGAGAGAGTGTCACTGTGAAAAATAAACAAAATGGATGTGTTTGTAACATTTATACCAGCTGCTAACGTGTCATAAACAGACAAAATCCAAAAAAGAAGCAAAGAAGAAAATCATGATTTCACTTTTTTTGTTTTGTTACATGTTTAGATTTAAAGGGAAACAAAAAGAAATAAATAATACAAACAACATTTTTATTGAATTAGTATTGGTGTTAATCTGTAGCAGATATTATTACAGATGGTTTTATTTTAAATCAAGACGGCCCTCTAGTGATTTATTTATTCATTGCTTTTAATTATCTTAGCTTGGGGATGTTCTCAGGACCATCAGTGTTATCAGATGTTATCAGGTAACGCGTTACCAGGTAACGTGTTATCAGGTAACTTTTTACCAGGTAACGTGTTATCAGATGTTATCAGGTAACGCGTTATCAGTTAACGTGTTATCAGGTAACGTGTTATCAGATGTTATCAGGTAACGTGTTATCAGTTAATTGTTATCAGGTAACGTGTTATCAGATGTTATCAGGTAAATCGTTACCAGGTAACGTGTTATCAGGTATTGTGTTATCAGATGTTATCAGGTAACGTGTTACCAGGTAACGTGTTATCAGGTAACGTGTTATCAGATGTTATCAGGTAAATCGTTACCAGGTAACGCGTTATCAGGTAATGTGTTATCAGATGTTATCAGGTAACGCGTTATCAGTTAACGTGTTATCAGGTAACGTGTTATCAGATGTTATCAGGTAAATCGTTACCAGGTAACGTGTTATCAGGTAACGTGTTATCAGATGTTATCAGGTAACGTGTTACCAGGTAACGTGTTACCAGTAACGTGTTATCAGATATTATCAGTTAACGCGTTACCAGATGTTATCAGGTAACGCGTTATCATAACTTAACTCTGGCACCAGATATAATGCTCATCTGCCTGCTGGCCAGCCACTTCAACCCTCATGAGGCTGTTGGTGTGATCTGTTGTGATGAAGGGTTTCCTGTGTGTGTGTGTGTGTGTGTGTGTGTGTGTGTGTGTGTGTGTGTGCACCATGCCAACGACACATTGGACAGTCCTCATTTGCATATTGCTAATTTCGGTCTCTTGCAGGGACCCTGCACTCCTGTGTGTGTGTTTTGGTCAGCATGTGTGTGTGTGTGTGTGTGTGTGTGTGTGTGTGTGTGTGTGTGTGTGTGTGTGTGTGTCAAGAGGTTCCTGCTCACCGACACTCGATTTGACAGGCCGGCTGACATGCTAGCATTTACCTCTTTGTCTGCGCGTGTGTGTGTGTGTGTGTGTGTGTGTGAGACTGCATGCGTGTGTGAGTGCCTGCACGTGTGCACGTGACTGTATGCATACGTGTGTGAGAGCCTGCACGCGCACAGGTGTGAATGATGGGGCTTGACACCCTAGCATTTGTCTCCTAAATGCCAGAACAAAGAGCTGACACCAGAGAGATAGAGATAGAGAGAGGGAGAGAGGGACTAAAGTGGAGTGGTGAAACAAATTAGACAAACTGATGCAGAAAAGAGGTGAGAAAAACACAGGAGTTGCAGGTGTGTCGTGTCTTAATATTTAAGTCGTCTCGCTGACATCACTGATGTTTTAGAATCGGCCGGGGTAGTGTCTCTTTCTGAGACGTGACTCACGGGGGCTTATGTCTTGGCAGAAGGTTTGGGGTTTTTCATTTTTCCTAGCGCTGGATGGCCGGCACCACGTAGGGCAACTAGTCATTATTTTACGTTTGAACGTGCACGAACATGTAAATTAAGCCCAGCATGTGAAAGGAGCATGGGAAAAAAGAGCTGGTTTGGTCACTCGCCTGTGTAAACTGGGTAATGCATATACCAACTATGCCGTGTATAAATAACTGACGAGACGATCCTGCTGCTGCCCCTGAGTATACAATAGAAAATTACCTTCATGTAGCACGCTGCGACCAAAGGATCATAATGCCCTCCAGATACATTGTAAATGGTAAATGGACTGCATATATAGCACGTTTCCAACCTTCCGGCCACTCAAAGCGCTGTACAGTATATTGCCTCACGTTCACCCGTTGACAAACACGTTCACACACCAATGGTGATGGCTGGCATGCAAGGCGTCATCTGACCACCGGGGGCAGTCAGGGTCAGGTGTCTTGCTCAGGGACACCTCCACACTTGGTGAGGAGTTAGCGGGGTTCAAACCAGCGGCTTCTGGATCACCTGCTCTACTCACTGTGCCTCTACAGCAACAGAACAGCAACAGAACGTAAGGGATACACACCTAGATCACCGTAACAGGTGCAAGAGAGCCTTGGGCTTTGAGAAAAAACAAAACCTTTTTGTAAAGCTGGTTTTCAACTAGCCTGGTATAACCAGACCCAAACTTTGCATTTTGAATAGAGTCAGGGTACGGTACATTGGAGATAGTTTCCAGTCCTTAAATTGTAATGAATTAATGCAAGAGTTAATTTTTAACTATTGGAGTCTTTAACCAATCAGCTGTTCGTATAGTTTCTTCTAGCTGTACCACCATAGCCATTATTGGAACTACATTATCAAAACAAATGCTTGGCTTCACGTCATCACATTTAGCCACTCCCTTGGGTCACTGATTGGTCAGCCAGCAATAGCTAGGCGGACCCAGGCTAATTACTAACTACAAAGGGAATTCCAGAATTCAAGTGGCCCTTTTCCATTACACAAGCAGGCTCGGCTCGGCAAGGTATGACTCGGTAGGGTCAGCCCAGTGTGGTTGAACGTTGCATATAACTTTATTCAATACACAAACAAACAGGTTCAGAAGCATAACTTGTGTAATAAATAGATTTGCTTCAAATAAATGTTTGTCTATGCCTTGAACTTCACTCTCCACGAGTGAGTTTCTGGTTGTTCTAACTCAGTACGTTTAGCGTTCATTGGGAGTAGGCTACCCGATCGTGCTTAAAAAAATGAAAGAAAACCAACGATAGCCTAATTATGAGAAACACTGAAAATAGCCTAGGCTTAATATTGTGTGTCGCACCGACTTTCTCTGTCAGCCCCTCTTGCGTTATTGGAATGATCGGCTCGGTACGACTCGACTCTGCACGGCCAAATAGTGGAAAAGCCCTAAAGGTGTGTGCCTTCTATTCACACATTCCTCAATCATATTTGAAAATAGACATTTAATGTCTGACATTTAAGTATAGCAGTGTTGCCCTGGGAACTAATAACCTTGATAAAGGTAGTTATAACAAGGCCTTGCTTTATAACTCTACATTTACCATTTACAATCAATTTCCTGATCCATCAATTTTTAAACCTACCTCACATCTTTTGAGGTCAACCTTTGAATGAATATGTCATAAAATGTTATATAAATCTAGAACAAAGTGAACAAAATATAAGAACAAAGTAGGTCAGAGTTAATGTTCAGCTTTTTTTTTTGAAGATTCAGTTCAACTGTACTTTTAGTAGTGTATTTGCTGGCCGCTAATGTGGGTGTGTGCAAGCATATTTTGTCCAATTGACAGATCCCAAGCTCCACCCCTTTTCACCTGTCCTTCAATAGCGGTTGATTCCTGTATTAGTCTACTATGCTGTTTTGTCCAACCTACTGTAGTTACAGTAACAAGGTTGTGAAAGTGAAATGTGGTTTCAATTTGTATCCAATCACAGTGGTGTTGTTATGACTATGCAGCGATATTATTCATGTTTATATGGAAATAAATGTATACAACCCATATACAAGCCAATTTCGCTAGCAAATGTTCATTCTAATCTACTCATACTGTACATACGTTTTGAAGCAGGCTCGCCTAAAGCCTGTCTGAAGACGATTTTACTGATGTTGATTAACACAGACACGCACATTCTTAGTGTAAGTGGTGTGGTCATTCCACTGCTTTTGCAGTACATCTGCAATGTTTATAATGCATTCTGTTGGAATATTCTGTTGTGAGGAGGATTCTATAAGATATCACAAATCTCTGCTGTGTGTATTTCAGTGTTCACTGTGGGGTGGTGCGTGTGTGTCTGACTGTCATTATTTTTGGAGGACATGGGACAGAAATGACAAATGGCTTTTTAAATTTGACCTGACATACTATAGGGAAGTGTGTGTGTACACGAGAGAATATACTGTATGTGTGCATGCATTCATATACATGTGTGTGAGACCCATTTCACGAGTGATTTCATGTGTTTGTGTGTGTATTTGTGTGTGTGTGCATTTGCAGGTGCGTGCGCACATACCCCTGCATTTATTTATCCATATACTGTATGCACTAGTATGCATTTCCCACGTGTATACAGAGTGTTTGTGTGCGTGTGTGTTTGTGTGTTTCTTATTGCATTGCATAAATGCTTAGTGAAGAATTAGTTTAATACATTTGAGTCCTCTGGACCTAATTTGTCAAGAGACACCCCCCCCCCTTCCCGACACACACACACACACGCACACGGGTTAAAAAAGTTATCTCTGTCTTTTCTGATTCATGTGGCGCCTGTATGTATGTTGTTGTCGTATTTGTTTGTCTAAATGTGTGTTTTTAATATGCGTGTTTGTGAATACTTTAAGTTTGTCTTTCCACATATACTGACAGACAATGAAGTCTTTCAGCATACAGTGTGTGTGCCTTTGTGGTGTGTGTGTGTGTGTGTGTGTGTGTGTGTGTGTGTGTGTGTGTGTGTGTGTGTGTGTGTGTGTGAGCGCGCGCGCG